>OZ008342.1:18213624-18235573 GCA_963931975.1 Cataclysta lemnata | reverse complement strand
CAGCGCTGCCTACGCTCGCTACAAGTGGGTGAACAAATTTTTTTTAATATCCCAGGCACACTCAATCTAGAGATGGCTGCTCGCTGAAAGCAAATCTGATCCTTTTTCAAAATCTAAATGAAATTGAAACGAACCATCACTCGTCCTAGATGGGAATCCTTCCGGGCACAGTATGCGAAGTGAGTGTGGTCGCAGATGCCTGGCGAGCAGCGCGCACCTGCTGCGGCGGCAGTGGTCGCTGGAGCGGGCCGAGGCGGGGCCGGAGGCGGGCGCGGAGCGGCGCTACCGGACCCGGCCCTCGGCCGCGCCCGACGCGGAGGCGTGACGCGCCGCTCGCCGCCAGACAATAATTTTGGTAGTCCCACCGTCGTCTAGGCTAAGTGTCCCTCTGGGAGTATCTGGCGGCGGCTCCTCGGAGTGGGTCCGCGAGGAGGGAGCCGTCGTCTCTTCTATTTTTCGAAATTCCACTTTTGTAGCGAGAGGTCCCGTAGTGTCTTGTTAGTTGTGAGTCGGCCGCGGTCGGCCGACGAGTAATCATTGAGCAATTATTACGTCGTAGTTTATAGCGTTTGTACGTAAGTAAATGAATACTCTAAGATTGTCTCCTGTAGTACCTGTCCGGTGCACGCTCTGCTCCGCACCTGTCTCCCTCTCGACCTCTAGTCGTCTCGGTCGCGCTTTGATCACGGAATCCCTGGATGTTGTGACGGTGTTGCGGCAGTCTACACGAGAGTACCTCTGCGATCTCCGATGTGATGTTTCTGGTGATTTGTGTATTTTTAATATTTTACATTATAAATAAATAATATTTCTCAACACAAGAGTTTCATTACACCTCATCTGTCCGTTTAATAACTCGGCATTTTAATATTGTAGTATCTGTACATATATGTGGGCCAAGTTCCTAATATGATCGTTGCGAATCAAAAATACGTTATGTATAAAATTCATATTTTCGAGAAAGAATACATACATACATCACGCCTATATCCCCGAAGGGGTAGGCAGAGGTGAACTAGCACCCACGTTTCGCCAATTATGTTAGATCCCATGTAATAGGTGGCGAGCCTATTGCCATTTATCGGGCACAAAAGTCGCAGTACATTGCTAGTGCTAGGTGGTATACAATACAGAATAGAAAGAGTACAGTTAAATAAAACATACTATTATATGTTGGATAGTTGAAAAGATGGTTGCATCTCATTTATCAAGATTTGAAGGTTAATGGTCAAGTCAGTGCTTAACGAGCAATCTCCTAACCTAAGTATAGTCATGGGCAGAATGAGAAACACCTGTGAAAGAACTGTATTTTGTATCGCTTTTAATAAACTGATTTTTTTAAGGCTCATCTATACATATTAATCAAGCCCAAGTTCACTATCAAAATCACAAGCTAGCTACTGCAAACCGCTGAGGAGTTCTCTTAACTGTGCTTGGTCTTCATCATCTGAGACGGTAGGAACCTATCTAGGTGTAAAGCTCTCGTAAACATAAATCAATCAAGCCCAAACACAAGGTAACTGCTATAAATAGTTTACGCGTTCCCACGACTGTCTCCAAGTTCCATCATCAGATCGACTCCAGATTTTCATTATTATGTACTGGATTATAATACTTATTTAAAATATTATCAAACACACTAGCCGCCCGTACAATTTTCGAAAGTTTCCCTCGATTTCTCCAGAATTCCATCATCAGATCCTGGTTTTTAGACCAAGCACAGTTAAGAGAACTCCTCAGTGGCTTACAGTAGCAAACTTGTGATTGGTCTTGATTAATATGTAAAGATGAGCCTTACAACCACAGCCACAAAAACAAAAAAACCGACTCTAAAAAGAAACAAAGAAATTAATATAACAAAAACTCTCCACCTAAAAACACTGAAAAGGAAAAATAAACTTGTTACAATTTTACAATTCTTCTGTAAATCTAAATAGGTACCTGTTAATTAATAGTTATTTGTTGTACGTGAGTGCAAAGTTGTTTTTTAACCGCGTGTTCAATTTTGATGACCGAGCTAGCGAAGGATTCTAAAATTAGAATCCTGAGCGATAGTGAGGGAATCAAAAGAGCACAAGGTGAAAAATCTTTGCACTCGAGTGCAACACGTAACTTTTCATCCCCCCCAACGAGGAAATTGCAAAATACAAAAAAAAATACAATCACAACAGTTTCTGTTTTCACCCAGAAACTTCCACAACACCCTCCCATTAAGCGAAACACACTCTCAACACCCACCCAGAAACACCCATAAAACACCCATTTACCGAGAAACACATACAAAACACCGATTAACCCAGAAACACCCAAAAAACACCCATTCACCCAGAAACACTCACAATTCTCACCCATCCATTCAGATACACCCACAAAAACCCATTCACCCAGACACACCCACAAAACACCCATTCACCTAGACACACCCTCAAAACACCCATTCACCCAGACACACCTCCAACAGCCACCCATCCACCCAGCCACACCCGCAACATTCATCCAGACACACCTGTAAGTACCTAATAAAAATTACTCCGAGACGGTCAATCAGCTTGAGTCAAGTACGTTGATTTTCTGTATGTTTTTGTTCCGTTGCTAGCGTAAACAAATCAAACAGACCTAAAAAGCTTTTAAATGCTTGACTCAAGCATCCAGCAAGCGTTGTAGACGATCAAAATGTTTAAAGCAAGATTGACGCCAAGCTGATTGACCGTCACGGAACAAAGAGTATTTAATACACTACGTTTAAGAGTCGGGACTTCAAACAAGCTTTTTAACAATTTTGACTCGCAGTTTAGGCTAAGATCTCGTACCAACCGAGACAGATAAAAAAGTAATGCCAACATACTACAAAAGCAAACTAAGGATGTGGTGTACGCTACAGAATGTGTCGATATCGATAAAAACGAATGGGTACCCCCCCCCCTGCCTTGCAGAACTTGCAGACAGGTTTTTTAATCCTACAAAATCAAAATAAAAAGCTCTGTTCGTTTGAAAATATTGAGTATTATTCAATTATGTGTAATTATTTAATACAATTTATTTAACAACAAAAAATAAAAGTTATGTTTACAAAGTGGAAATTAAATTGTTGGTAATTTTCTGATCTCATATTCTAGGCGGAGTCTTCAGATGTTAGCTGATCGATCAACATACGTTTTTGCAATGTTGTGTAAGCAAGTAAGCATGACATTTAGATCTGAAATAATAAATAGAGATTAGTAAATATATTGTTTGAGTTTACGCTGGTCATCATCAATTCAATTTATTGTTCACCACTTACCATAGCGGACTATGTGTAACGCGCCCGAAGGTCTGGTTCTGCCCAATCAATGAAATCTGGTTCTGAAATAAACCACTCATTAGCTTCAGGAATTGAGCTATTTACCCATATCGGAAAGATAGGTTATGTTACTTACCAATAGAGGCGCTTATGCGGTTGCAGGCAACGATCACACCCGACGGGCAAGTGTAGCAAGGCGGCAGTCACGCTGTCTTCTTCTAGTGCCTCTTCAATTCGAAAGATAAGCCTTGTCAGCTTTTTATATTCATCTCTGTCAGTCGCAAACCGAAACAGCTTTTCAACGGGGTTAATGCCGATCCACTCTCATATGCTTTGCAGCCATGACTCTCATCGCCTTTCAAAAAGTCACGCTGTGATCTGAAAAATAAGTGGAGTTGAACACAGAAGAAGTTTTGATGATGATAATGAGAGATGAACACATGCGAATAATTCTGCGCAATGTTATGCATTATATTAAAACTCATACAACAAACTTTGTTGTTAATGATGTTAGCTATCTAGTCATGGGAGGTTTTTGTTGTTTTATAAATAACCCTATATATATGATATACTATATTATAATATATTGCAATAGACAATATTTATATGCATTAAACTAATGAAACATCTCAAGTACATTTGATACTCAAATTTACGAAAATAGATTTTTTATCGATAATTTTGTAAGTAGTAAGGACATCGCTACGGCGCATAATATGATTTTTGATATAAGTGACCAGAACTTATTTCTAATTACTTAGCGTTTATATAATAACATGGAAAACTACTTACCGCGTCTCATCTAGTGGGAATTGGCCATGAAAACCCACTTTGGGTTTAATTTCCTACCAGATTTTAGTCAACATATTTCACACCTTTTGTAAAACATTTCGCTGTTATGCACATAAATAAATGACACAAACTAGTAGATATACACTAATGATAAGTCACTGAAGACAATAAATAGGCACAAGATGGAAAACTAAACTAAAACAACGCTATAATTTATATTTTCATAACGGCATAGTGACATAATGACATTAGTGACACACTCCGGCAGCGCGAGACAAGGAAGGTTAGATCGGAAGTAAGAGACAAAACAAGTCGCCATTAAAAATTGCCTAAACTCCATACATTTTTTCTGCAGTATGGGAGTTTCGCCAGGCTGTCACGGAACTCCTAGGTTTTAACAAATTTATGACGTGAAAAGAAAATGGCGCGCGCAAAGCAAATTACAAAAAAAGTACACCAAGAAGGTTCCGAGTCTGAGTTTTTAACAAATTAAAATAGGTTGCATGACAATTTCGGCACCATGGAGGTAGAAATAAATATGTATAATGATGTTTTGAATTCACAAACTCATTGCACACGATGTTCTAAATTCAAATTTACTTTAACCTCTAGAGGATAAAAACGGCTTTTGCACTGAGATATCGAAGAGCAAAAACGCCTTTTCCGAGATGGTGGGATGAAATAGTAGATTTTCCATCAAGTGCACAAAACGAATCATTTTTGACCGAGACTTTTAGCGGCCCGAGCCGAAGGCGAGGGCTGATAGTAATGTCGAGGATAAAAATGGTTTTGTGGACGAGGTAGAAACTCTGCTTTTCACTTCAATTGCGAGGAAATCATTCTTAAAATTCAAACTAAAATTAGTAGTTTTCAATACTGACTGAAGCAAAAAAGTTTTTCCAATTGATATTGGGCTTGGGCTGCAGACCTATACAGCCAAGTATTAAATTAATTTTGAAATAATAATTTACTTAAATTAATTTAATAACCTACCGTACCTACTTGAATTAAAATTTTTAAATCATTTATGTCTTAAAAAACACATTAGGCAAATAAATTTAAGTAAATATTAAAATAACAAATTCTATCTCTGAATTTCTTATTGTGTTTGGCTGCATGGCTCATTTTCTTTGCCTTAATATAGACACATTTATGAGTAGATACGTTAATGCTCTAGAGCACAAAATTCGATTTTGTGCAGCCTATATCCTGCACAAATAAGCACTTTCAGAGCATGAGAAGTGAAAAATAAATTATTATTATAATGTGTGGTAGGTACCTACCGATTTCTTTGAAGTCGGTGCCATTCGCGATCCATTTAGGCGCGTTCGGTTACAAACGGGAAATAGTGTGAACAGTGAATGTGATATTGCGGGGGCGCAAGTACATAATACATTACCTATTTGGCTTGGCACCGACTTCAAAGAGATCGGTAGGTACCTAGCACACATTATAATGATACTTTATTTTAATTAATAGATATTTAGATTTACAAAACAATTGTCAAATTGTAAGAAGTTCATTTTTCGCTTTTTATGTTCAGAATGATGATAACAAAGCTGCATTACATCAAAAATGTCACCTTTGGATCTTAGTGCAAAATAAATCAGTCAGGAACAAATTTAATATACAGGAAGAAGTTCTGCATGAAGATGATAAGACCTAGAAAATCACCTGCGAAATTTCAATGCCAATATCATGTCTGATTCGTGAGGCGATGATGTTTACAACATATTTTCTGGAAGTGCCCTCTACTTTTAAAAAGTTACCATTGAAACAGCGTGAAGAGTTAGAAATTTCTCACCACATAGTACCCCGGTTATTTTGGAAGTGAAATTGCATACTCCTATGCACAGTTCTGTAGACAATCTCTGTGATTTCTTCGTAGTCATTAAACACTACAAATTCACTTGCTACTTACTTCGCACTCAGGCGATCGTATCGTGCCTCCTTATACGACTAGAAAATGACACAGGTGTCCAAAAGAATGAACGAAAAGAAGTAATATTGTAACGAAAAGCAGCAGACGAAAAATAACATAAGAAAAATCTCACCGACAATTAATGGTTGGATTGCTTTATAATTTTACTTTATGAGCCAGGATCGCTATATAGTTAGCTTGTTTTGCCTATGAACAAGGCGTTACTCAATGTTGATTTTAATTTATTCATATTTGTACAGAATATTGTGGTTGGAAAAAATTTAAACATTATTGTCCTGGTGCGGGAAGCGAACCCGCGTCCTCTGCAATCCGGGCAGATGCCTATGCCACTGGGCCAATCAACACGTTAGTTAACTTGCTGAAATTTCTCTAACCTTAACACTTCACGTTGTAAGCCAACGGATATAGATTGAATTTGATTGTCACCAAATATAAGATTGGTTGGTTGTAGCCGTGTGGTGGTGGCAGACCAGAATACAATTGTCACCACCCCTATCACTCCCGTGGGTGTCGTACATGGCGACTAAGCGTAAAGACAGCGATGAATAATGGGCTGCAGAATTACTCTTTAGTCACCTAGCAATATATTGCGATTTATGTGCCCGATGGATGGCAATAGGCTCGCCACCTATTCAACATCCGGCTCGAAGGACCATTTAAAAGGAGTGAAATGATCCTATGATCCTTAAAGATGTCGTGAGTGCCTAATTTAACCGAACGTAATATTAAACACGTAAGTATTAAACACTACCGCACCCAGAGACATCAATTAACGTTAATAAGTACTTAATACAAAAAAATGTGAATTCAAAACTAGTCGCTATTCTTACCGGTCTAGTTTTGATTGAAATTTGTTTTGTCCAACCAACCCAAAGAAGGTTGGTGTCAGGCAGGCGGCTGACTGTAAATTGAACAGTATGGATTGGAATGTTGTCATTCCAAACACTCTCTGTTCATCGGTCTCTCGACTTGGCCGTCCTTACTCTTTTCTATACATTTGATGAGGTCTGACCGATATGTGGAAGGGGAACCATACTGCGCCGACCCCAGATGGACTGGGCACAGATCGGCACAGGTCAGGGAGAAGAACAATAAATAGTATAATCATTATAGATTGGCCACATGCCCCTAGGGGACTGATTTGTCAATACGATATGATGACGCTGCGTAAAATAATACCCGACCAGAGTTATGTTAACACTTTTTATTTGGACAAACATTTATCTACAAAATCTAACAATTTTAAAAGTCCCTATTTACAAAAAAAACACTGATACAATTATGTACAGTTATAAAGTTTCACGTAAAATTAACAAAAAGGCAAATCTCCGGACAGATTTCTTTGGTTCTATAATGTAATTATGTAAATAGTTTAATTTTACATTATAAAAAAATCTTAAAGCATTACAGTTGAAATTAGATGCCTACTAACTCATTTAGCAACACAAGGACGCTAAAGGCCGGTTTTTTGATACATTAACTATGTATGGTTAAATATCAGTCTCATATTTATTATACATTAGTAACAAGTTTTAAGAAATGGTTAAGTTAACTATGCATCAAAAAACCGGCCCTTAATAGGATACCTTCAAGGGCAATCAAGAGCATTGTATACATTCGAGAAGATTGTCGCTTTCCATTAGAAATTAGTTTTACTTGCATATCATATTTTAGGCTCGCTACATATTGGACCTAATCTAATTGGCGATAAGTGGTTGTTAGTTCACTTCTGCCTACCCCTTCGGGGATATAGCTGTGCTTAATGCGTCAAAGCGACAGAGTCCAGAGTATATACCTGCTGTTAACATTATATTTAAACACTTAAACATTATATTTTACAGTTTGCTCATTTGTTAATCAAAGCTCAAATGACTTTTTTATGCTTTTATAATATTTTAATACACGCAAAAGCTAATTCTATAAAAAAAACAATGTGTCATTTCATTAAGTACCTAGTTATTTGTAATCACGTGAATCGATTATTATCGATTGTTCAATTTAATTACTCGCTATGTTACAACACTTGGCTCCTCAGTTGGCAATAGAAAAAAAGTCAGGGGGCGTTTGGCGCGTTTCAATGGTGTCAATTAAAATTTTTTTTTGATAATTCAAAAATTGTTTAAGAGTGGATTTTGTGTAGTGAAAGTGGTGTTATTTTGATGCACACGCATCTGTGTTGATGTGCAATTATGCGGAATCATTGAAAATAAGTCTTGTGATGTGTTTGACGTTGAGAATTTTGTAGTGGTTTTTCCACCACATCAGTCGCCTTCGTGAACTTTGATGCTATACGATTCGGACCAAGCACTCCCTTGGTGCGTTAAAATGTGTGTCACCCATATTTTAATGTACAATTTAATGAAACGAAATAGATCCCTTTGCCTTCCCAGATCAAGGTTGAATTACAAAAAAAGAAGCCTTAAAGCCTCATTTGCACGGGAGCCTATAAAACGTCCGTTAAGAAAGCGTTCAAATCTTACTAAGTATGGCCATGCGAATAAGGCCTTAACGTCCTACGCAAAGCGCTTAAAATGCAACACTGCTCGATAAAAGAGTGCGCGTTTTAAAAGCGCTGACGTGTCAACATATACTTGGAAAATCATTTCTTCTATTAGAACGCTTTTTAACGGACATTGAAAAAGCGCTCGTGTGTATGAGGCGTAAGTATCACTTATTAAATCTATTTTGTATTTTTATGCTATTTACGTGGCTCTGTACATCACAGACTAGATTATTACAACTAATGTAGTTACTAACAGCTGCATTGACCTTTACATAACTAAAATATACAGGTTAACACTGTGAAGTTAGTCTACAGCACGGCGGGTGTATATTTTCAACCATAAGTTGTTACAGATACAGTGCAAAATTGAAACCTCGAGCTTTGGTTGGAGTTTCTGATTCTTCTGGTATGGTACCATAAACTACTATGAATAGAGTCCAAATTCATAGAAAATTAAACTTAGTAAAAATGTTCTCTGTACTTGTGTGATTTATCATATTTACTTAATCCCAAGGTGTACTTATCTATGAGGTATTGACCTACAGGTCAGTGACCTTTCGATTTAACATGAGATTATAATATAACTCAGATCTTTAGCGTACAGAAGGTGCCAGACCAAGATTTATATTCCTATTATAAACCGTATAAAGATACATTTTTTAGTACCTAATCGATGAGTGACCGCAGACTTATTCTTATAATATTCCCAATTTTTTTGTGCTAATTACATTGCTTTATAGTCTTGAAAGACTTTACATAGACATCATATTATTTTAAGTAAATATATTTTTTACACGTCTGATATTGTACTACATGGATCAATCCGTTACAGCATTGATCAGAAAGCGGTATCGACACAGTATTCACTCCATCAACAATATCACAGTATGAAAAGTAATGATTGTCATTTTCTTTTTATCATGTGACAGGGTTCGTAAATTAATTGATGTTCACTCACTACTCACTAACACATCACGATTTTTACAAAAAAAACCCATCTAATATTTTTAAAGTGTTTAAATAAAAGTCAAAATAATAATTACGTCACTGTTTTAGTGCTACTGTTCTTGAAGACCATCCTCAAGTCTTTATTATTTTTGATTTTTATTTGATCATTCCAGTAGTATAGGCATCTGGCCAGATTACGGAGGACGCGGGTGCGATTACCACTTCAAGAGTATAATTTCTCGAACTTCCCAACCACAAGTCTTCTCGCATGGTCTCAGTTTTGTCCGTTTTTTTATATTCTAGAACCCGCATTGACCGTGGAGGGACGGCAGAGCAGAATACGATTGTCACCATCCCCATCTCTCCCGCGGGTGTTGTACAATGTGATCCTCTTATACCATCTAGAAGCATACTGAGATTTACTTGCCCGATAGATGGCGAAAAGTGGGTTGCTTCGTCTCTGCCCCTTCAGGGATATAGGCGTGAAATATGTCTGTATGTACCGAGATATCTTGCTTCATTAGGAGTTCTCTCATCAGAGCATTCGATTAACATCACCTAGCAATATACTGTGATACAAGTGCTCGACAGACGGCAATAGGCTCGCCGCCATGGGTGTTGATTCACCTCTGATTATCCCTTCGGGGACAAGCGGGCGTGATTTGTGATGTATGTATCTCGCATTAGTCAGGCGGCGGCGTTGACGATGCGTCCCTCGCCGTCGAGCGCGGCGTCGATCGCCTTCCGCTGCAGCTTGTCCGGTGGCGGCGGCGGGGCGGGTGGGCGCGGGCCGGCGGGCAGCGCCGCCAGCAGCTTCTCCCAGAAGCGCGGGTCCTCGCCCAGAAGGCAGGTGGTCGTGCTGACGTAGGCGCGGAGGTCAGGGTCCATTAGGTGCAGGGGCGGCAAACCGGAGGGCGCCAGGAGTAGCACGCGCGGACGACGGTCCTTGGCGCTTCGTAGGTGCGCGGCGCGGAATTCCAGGGGCGCCCACAGGCTCCGCAGGAAGGCCGGCGTGAGCACGACCAGCGTGCGCCTCGAGTGCGCCACCGAGCGCGCGATCTGGACGGGAATAGGCTCGCCCACGGCCCAGTCGCGCGCGTGCACGCACAGGCGCCGCCCGGCAAGCTCCAGCCGCGGCACCAGCTCGGCGCACACCCAGCGCGCGTCCTCCGACGAGAACGACACGAACGCGTCGAACTCGGCCGGCTCGGCTGAGTCGTCCGACTCGGCCAACTCGGCCAACTCGGCCTTGCGCCGGGATCGACGTCTCCACACGGCGGCAATAACCGTTAACAGTAGTATCCCTATAAACGCGCCGCCGGCCGCCGCGACCGTCCGCTCGGTCTCGCACAGCGCGTCCGCTCTGACTCCCCGCAATGACCCGCCTCGCGTGCACTCCACCGCGTCCAGGTCGAGGACGCGCGAGGCGTGCCGCTGCAGCAGCTGCACTGTGCCGCGCCCGGAGCAGGAGCAAGAGAACCGGTTGCCGCGGAGCAGCACCGCCGAGGACGAGTTGCGGGACAGCAGCTGCGGGAGAGAGAGTGGGAGATGTTTCCATTTATTCCTGTTGTGTGTAATATTAGTGTAAATGTAGGTATCTAGAATGTAAGTTATTATTACAGCCGTGTGGTGACGGCAGAGTAGAATACAATTGTCACCTCCCCAAATCTTTCCCCTGGGTGTCGTAAAAGGCGACTAAGGATAAATCAGTGATGAGGAATGGGCAGCAGCGTTCCTCTTATACCACCTAGCAGTAGTACTGCGTATAACTTTTGTGCCCGATAAATGGCAATAGGCTCGCCACCTATTACATTGGATCTAACATAATTGGCGAAACGTGGGTGCTAGTTCACCTCTGCTTACCCCTTCGGAGATATAGGCGTGATTTATGTATGTATGTAGTTTCATCATCTAAAACCTTATCTGTGAGTTTTTTGCATAATAACATTTAAAAGGTAATAAGTAACATGATAAAGTATAGCGTTATTGACGTTAGTAGTAGTTAATTTCAAACTGGTAAACATTTTCTGAATGTATGTATGATTTCAAAACTGGTTAACCTTTTTTGACCGCGATCATATGTATGTATATTGTATGTTACCTCCGGAGCCTCCTGGAGGCTGTTGTTGGAGACGTCCAGCAGTTGCACCGTGCCGGGCACAAGCGGGGGCGTCTGCAGGCCGAGGCCCGTCAGGTTGAGCACCGACACGTGCGCGGGCAGGCCCGTCAGCGGGCGCGCGGCGGACCGCAGGCGCAGCTTCGTCACCTTAAAAGGACAAAGCAAAATGCTTAAGGATCTGAGCGTACGTAGCGGGAAAACATCCCAGACGGGACGGGGCCTCTCTCATGTACAAAATGATCCGTCCGTGTCTCCGTGATATTGTCACAATGCAATGCAAAATAATTATGAAAAGAAAAATAAATATTAAATATTAGTTCCTACTTTAACTTTAATAGCTGCTATAACTGCTATAGATATTATTGTCCCACGAATATGTGTATGTATGTATTGTCACCTTCAGTCCTCGAATGAATGTGTCTTTTTTAGGGCCAGGTCAAGAGTACCCGAAACCGACGGGCAATATGGGCATGCATGAAGGGATTGATGAGATTGGATAAAGCGAAAGAAGTATGTAAGGATCGTAGCAAGTGGAAACAAGTGATCTCTGTCTACCCCTGTGGGAGAAAGGCGTGACATAATTTCGCACTCTTAATATAACAACAACCGAATCCAAAGTCAGAATTTTTCGGGAATCTATGAAAAACTATTTTTGACTTAGTTACCTTGCGCGCACAGGGCGAAGATTATAGACTCAAATCATTTTTAACCTTATTCCGTAAGGAAAAAGCTTGTTTTTTCTTACCAAAGTTGTAGAGCTTCACCTGTTAGGTCGATATTTAACTCTATCTCATTTTCTCAAAATTTCGAATCAGGTCGTTGTTATATTAATTGCCGCACTCAGAGACGTAAATTAACTTTGATGAGTATTTAATGTCAAAATGTTCATTCAAATCTAGACCATAGACCCGGCAAGAAAAGCGACTAGTTTTGAAATGTAATTTTTTGACATAAAGTACTCATTATCGTTATTTGACGTCTCTGAGTGCGGCAGTTATTGATACAACATTTTGAATTACAAAATTATCTAGGTATATTGCTCGCGCAATAATGAACTTTATTTATGTACAAATAGAATAGTTTACATGGGACCTAGCATAATTGGCGAAGCGTGGGTGCTAGTTCACCTCTGCCTACCCCTTCGGGGATATAGGCGTGAAATATGTATGTATGTTTGTATGTAGAATAGTTTAGTTCCGTATAGAACGCAAACATATAGCAGTAATACGGCAGTAAGAGTGCGAATATGTGTATGTATATTATGTATTGTCACCTTCAGGCCGAAGTCCTCGGGCTGCGGATAGCGCCCGGGCTGCCGCTCGCAGTCCATCTCCAGCGAGTAGTTGCCGGGGCGGAGCTCACACACACAGCCCGCGGGGCAGTCGGCGGCGTGCAGCCGGCACGTCAGCTCTTCAGGCATCAGGTCTCGCACCAGGGCCCCTTCCCTGGTTGTTTATTTATTTATTAAGATCACCAACATACAAACATACATAAATCACGCCTAAATCCCCGAAGGGGTAAGCAGAGGTGAACCAGCACCCACGTTTCTCCAACTATGCTAGGTCCTATGTAATAGGTGGCGAGCCTATTGCCATTTACCGGGCACAAAAGTTGCAGTACATTGCTTGATGGTATAAGAGGAATGCTGCTACCTATTCCTAATCACTGATTTATCCTAACTTGCCTTGTACGACACCCACGGGAGAGACTTGGGGTGGTGACAATTGTAAATTGTAAGCAATGCAATGTACTGCGACTTTTGAGCCCGATAAATGGCAGTAGGCTCGCCACCTATTACATGGGACTTTACACAGTTGGCGAAACCAAGGCTACGGGATAATTCATATGGCATAACAACGTATGCCGGGTCAGCTAGTAATAAATAAAAAAAACCTTTCATTGTAATCCACAATACAAAAAGAGTGTACCTTTCTGGCGGCCCCTGGCAGCGTGCCTCGCCCACGTCGAGCCGCGGCTCGCTGGACAGCGGCCTGGCGCCCCGCAGCCTCCTCGCGAACAGATAAATCTGGCAGTCGCACACGAAGGGGTTCTGGTCCAACAGGATGGTGCCTCCCGTCGCCGCCCGCTGCAAACCCTCGGTTGGCAGCCACGAGGGCGCCTCGAACACGTCCACCGTGGAGATCCGGTTGCGGCGGAGGTCTACCACCACCTCGTCGCTGAGGAACTGGACGTCCGCCTTCTGCAATAGGGGGTGATGCGTCAGGGAAAGTCTTCTTGAGCTGCAGGGGATGATACGTCAGACCCCGTATTATATGATGAAATTTTCCTTGTAGCATTTTACATACAGAATACGATTGTCACCACCCCCATCTCCCCCGTGGGTGTCGCACAAGACTAAGGGCCGATTTCACCGCAAAAAATTTCAGAAATTTTCGATTTCAACGCGATCAATTGAAGTTGAACTCGGTTTATGCTCTAAACTGAGTTCCGCTACCAAGATTGCAATAATCAAAACCAAGTCGTATTAAACTCAGTTTCTATGAGAGATGGTGAAATCGACCCAAAGAGACACAGTGATGAGTAATGAGCAGTAGCGTTCCTCTTTATATTAATACCACCTAGCAAAATACTGCAATTAGGTGCTCGATAGATGGCACTAGGCTCGCCACCTATTACGTGGGACCTAACTTGATTAGCGAAAAGTGGGTGTTAATTATTATTCACTTCTGCTTACAACCCTAATATCATGACCACCGAAACACGATATTGTTATTTATCGCTATAAACTTTTAAAAAGCAATGGATCTTTGACAGTACTAAGCGATAAATGGTTTCACCATAACGTGTTTCGATGGTCATGCTAGCCGGGCATGCGTGAATTATTTATGAATGTATATTGTGACGCGTTTTCGACGGTTGATATTTTTCGATTTTGGTTGAGAGTTTTGACAATTTTTGACTAAATGTACGTTTTGGTTTTGTGAAAACTAAAAAAGTGTTGCATGTTATTTTCGTCATGTGATTTTTTATACAAATCAGTTGAGAAATGGATTGATAGTTTGGGATGTTGTCAAACAATAGTGTCTCTGTATTTTAAATACGTTTTCGGAAATAGAATAACAAAGTAGAAGCAGTAAATTCGTAAACAAATATCGACTAACTTACAGTTTGTTTTTATCACATTTCACATAGTATTTGATGTTTAATCTCTCTTGTCATTATTATGGCACTTGCGTAATGTTTTCCTTGTTGCATTTCATCAATTTCTCATACTCAAAACATAAATTATCGTAAGATTTTTATCAAAAACACTTTCGTAAACAACAAATTCATTGTTTGTTAAGAACTGTCTTATTGACATTTAACGTCAGTCATTCGGCGCGGCCGCCGTTCCTATAGTGACGTCGCCGCGTACGCGAAGTAGGTGATAGTCTATAGATTAGCTTTATTGATCGCATATTCGGATATTCAAAATTCATTCTCTTTTTATAGAATTTACTTCAAGGAGTGAGAATAAGGTATTTCGTTTCAGTGAACATCAGAGTATCTTCGTTGTATTATTTTATAATAAATAGACGTATTTGTCTGTAACCGATTTTATTAGTCTATCGACTTAGATTGACTTGACACTGTTGTACGATATTGTGTCCCATCCTTTCTTTTCCAATGTGGCTCCGTCGAGGCCGGTCTGCAAAGAATTAATAAAGGAAATTCGCTGTAAGTACGGTGATTTTAGTGTTTTCTTGCCGTGATTGTCTTCGTGGCTAGTTCCTAAGCGGATTGTGTTTTGTAGGCAGCCGCTCCGGAGCTCACAACTTCAGAAATGCGACGTGTGTCCTGGCCGGCGTCATGCGCCCGCGCGCCATAACGCGCAATTAGAATAGAAGGAGCGGCAGGTTAGTTTCCTCTCCACATAAATATTAAGCAGAATAGAATTGTTTTGTATTGTGGCAAGCTGTGACGGATTGTTACGATTTGTTACAGATTGCCGCTCCAACTTCTTACTCCAATTGTAATGTGATAGGGAGGCTCATATAGGGTTCTCTCTCCCTATGTGCCAGTGTCTGGGTGAACACTGATGCCCATCTTAAAGCCCCTGTCATCGTGACCACCACTTTGGTAATGTGCCAATGACCTCCGGTAAGCGACCCATGGTGTGTTGATTCCATTTGTATGACACCGAGGACCTAAGTGTTGGTGAGAATGGTGTATTTGAACATTATTGTGTTAGAATATTGTAATACGGTATCATGTAACTTAAATATAACGTTGGTTAAGTGGTAAGGGAAAGGATCCTTCTCGTAGTTAATGTAATAATAAAATAATAAGAATATTTCCAACAATAAGAATATTTTGTCATTGTAACTTAGTTTAACCAAACGTGATAATATATAAAAATTAACCTTGTACGATTCCAGAATATTAGAATAAGCATGGTCTTAACTACAATTGTAATGTGATAGGGGGGGAACAATATATGAGTCTGCCGTATTTGTTTGTTTAATTTCCAGTATCCCTAGTACTGGTGGCGCCCTTCAGAAAGCGAGGAGTACACTCAACCCCTGCAATAACTCCACCAACTTGTAACACCCCGAGACCGAACGGACCCCGAGCTCTCCATCTAGCCGGAGGAGCAAATGTAGCATATTGCCCCTAAGCAAGCAACAAAAGGACCACTCAGTCCCGAAGCACATACCGTGAGCTCGGTGAAGTTGTTCCCGGACAGGTCCAGCGTCCTAAGACTGGAGACGAGCACCAGCCGCCAGTCGTCCATCACGGCGGACAGCGCGTTGTCTCGCAGATCCAGCGTGCGCAGTCTCAGAAGCGAGCGGAAGGGGGACTGCCGGCCCACGTCCCAGTACTCGGGCGCGGGGCTGGCCGCCGCCCCCTCGGGGGGCCCGTCGAGGCGCGCCAGCCGGTTGGCGGCCAGCGACACCGCCGCCAAGCCCGGCGCGCCCACGAAGGCGGTCGGCGCGATCCACGCGATGCGGTTGTGGTCGGCCTTCAGCGTCTCCAGGTTTTTCAGTCCCGACAGCAGCTTCCTGGGGCACAATAACATCGTGTTTTTTAATGCTAGACAGGGAAGCTCTTGCTCTTCGTCGCACCTGGTGGTAAATGACGATAACGGCCGAAAGGAATCGAGCTTCACCTGGAACCACAGAGGGGCTATCTTATCATAGATAGTCGGAACACAATAATGCTGTTAACATTGTTATTATGGCGACAGATTTTTGATAAGATGTCGGTAGCTAGCCAGGCGGAATTGAAAGAAGTCCTACCGCCAAACCGAGTACAAATTTGTACGCCCCTGGGGTTCGAACCCGGGATCTTTGGATTTGAATGCCAGGCGGGCGAACCACTGGACCTCGGAGGCGGTTAAAAAGGCTTGCGGGAGATGGTCGAATTGTGGTGGTCACTGAGCGAGAAGAGAATGGAAACGTTTTCAGTAAGGTTGTAAGAGAATCGGTCATACATGCTTGCTTGATTGGCTAGCGCAGGCGGCACTTATGTGGTTTTAATGAAAGACTGGTTTTTAAGTAATTATTATTGCTAATTTGTCTACTTGTCTTACTCCCGAATACAGAAACGGTACTCAAAGTTTGAGTCCAGCTTAACGTTTAATTATTGTCAAAACTGACATTTTCCCATACAAATTCTGACAGGTTTTGTCCGCTTAACTGTATAAGCAGTGCTCAAAATTTGAGTATCATTTCTGTATTCGGGGGTTAAGCCGGTAAACTCAATCATTCTATTTGACCGTTCAGTCCAGAATCCTAGTTAACGTTTAGTATGAGAACACAGTACTGACCCGGGCAGAGCCTCGATGCTGTTCCGGCTGAGGTCGAGCTGCGTGAGCGCGGTCAGGGGCCACAGCAGCTCGGGGTCCAAGGCCCGCAGCTTGTTGCCGCTGAGGTTGAGCGCGGTCAGGTTGCGGAGGCCGCGGAAGAAGGCTGCGGGCAGCAGTTCCAGGCCGCAGGCGGTGAGCTCCAGCGCTGCAGGTTCGGGGCCCCGGCGAGGAGGGCGTCGGGGAGCGGGGCCAGGGCAGACCGGTCGACGGTGAGCGTGCTGAGCGAGGGCAGCGCGTCCAGCGAGCCGGGCTCCAGCGTCAGCTGGCCCTGGTTGAACTTGATCAGGATCTGGAAATGGAATGTCAAAATAATACGTACAAATTAAAAACCCACTTTTCGCCAATAAGGTCCCGTGTAATAGGAGTAAGTTCGAAGAAGCTTACTTGGCAGTTCGATTGACATATATTTCATATTACAACTGTCAAATGATTTACCAAGTAAGTTACTCAGAACTTACTCGTCGATAGTGAAACAGGCCCTAAATATCAACTTCCACTGTATCTTCTGATCTAGGGATAGAGGACGCGGGTTCTATTCCCGCACCGGGGCAAATTATTATTTATTTGTTTTTTCTAACTTTAGTATTGTCCAAGCCGTTGATAGTGTGATGATACTGATGGTGCCATCTACCGATGACAAACGGAACCCTGCGTCGTGCGTCTACAACGTATTACGTAGTTGCAGCGTCGTGCCAATGAATCTCCCTATATCTTCATCCGTAGTCAATGCCCGTGCCCCAGCAGTGGGGATTAAAGGGCTGGTGATGATGATGATGATGAGCGTCGTGCCAATGAGTGACCACTGCACCATAACCGTCTCCGTGGTCTAGTGGTTCACCCACCGGAACGAAGAACCAGAGGTCCCAGGTTCGATCCTGGGGATCACGGCTGTGCGTTAACCTACAGTAATAATTTTCAAAAATTCAATCAGAGATAAGCTTTTAGGAATTTCCCTTTCTGCTCCAACCAGGCTTTAGCAATTATTGTTTTATTTATGTATGTTTATATAGTATTAAACGTTTAATTTTAATTCATATGTGTAACAACAAATTTTATGACAATTATATTAAAAACGCATTTCTGTGACGGTTGTCGATTGAAGAGAAAACTCAGATTCTTTCACTCACAGGCTTCTTTTCGCCCTTCTTTCGCTTGACGACAATAGATGGCGTTAGTGGTATCGAATTATAGTTGGTGCTTTATATATCGCCGGATTCGCCGGCCTTGAAAGTGCCAGCTTTCGAATTATAAGCTATATATTCATCTTCCGCTGAATTTTGGAGAATGCACATCGAACAATGCCAGTTGCAGTACGTATATCAGCCACACGTGAGACATCGTCAATCCCAGGGAATAAATACATTATCGTCTTATAACAGTCTTCTTCTTCCTGCCCTGTTCCCAGTCTATCTGGGGTCGGCGCAGTATGTTTCCTCTTCCATTCAATGTCAGGACGTCATCAAGCCATCCACTCCCTTTTGATTCATATCATCCATCCCACCGTAAAGGTGCTAGTGATGAATGAGTGTATAGAAAAGAGACTGAACGGACCATGTCGAGAGACCCATGAACGGAGAGAGTGATTAGAAATGACAACATTCCAATCCATACTGCTCAAGGTTTTGGCTTAGGTTTTACAGCCGGCCGCCTGCCTGACACCAACCTCCTTGGTACAGCCTTAAGCCTTATCGTCTTATAACAGTAATATAACGTAATTCTATTATTTTCTTAAAAAAATCGATTATTTATTAATCGATTTTACATGCATAAAGACTATTAGAGCGCTTACGAATACATCAATCCGAACCCGTCAAAAAAAATATTGGTATAGAAAACTCGGACAGAGATCGAATCAAATCGGATGTAGTGCGCTGCTTAAGTTACCATAGAAATAGTTCTATGCATGCTGTGTCGACTTAGTACAAAATTCATGGTCCTCTTTAAATGTATGGCTCTCTCTCTATTTCTTTATATACATTGTACTCTTTGGTCTATGGCTATGGTTAAATTTTGGACTCGGATCGGATGTAGTGCGTTGCGTAAGCGCTCGGCTACAATAAAAACAGATCCCTAACGTCATCCGTTTTTTTTTCGTCAAATCAAGTACCTATTTCATATTATTATTTTCACGGATAAGGATTGAACTGGCTTAGACTTAATGTGCAAACGCTTTTTTTTGTGCCCAAAGTTGGAAAGGGCAACCTCAGGGGAGGGAGGTGGGAACCTAAAGCTCCATCTTTACAAAAAACTGGAGTGAAGCTCGATAGCGTGATGTAAAAGACAACCAGCGCCATCTATTGATAAAAAATATCCGAATTAACTGATACCAAAGTACGTACTATTGAAATTTCGTTAAACTAATTATTTAAAAATGACCTCGGTCTTTAGTGGTCTTTAACAGTAAGAAAATGGTATGTACTCGCGTATAATACTGCGGTAGGGATTTATAGCTATATCGCGTCACGGGAAGAACATTAAAATAGGTTTTTAACACAAATAAAATAAATAAATAAATATTTTTTTACACTCACACCTATCATCTAGCCCAAAGTAAGTAGCCTAAGCACTTGTGTTATGGATACTTAATGATGGACATATTTTTAATATAATTATGTATATAAATGTTGAAAATATACTACGTAAACATATACACAACCATGACTCGGGAACAAACATTTGTGCTCATCACAAAGTTTGCCCCTACCAGGATTCAAACCCGGAACCTCTTGGCCAATATCCAGCAATCTGAGCATTCGACCAAGGCGGCCGTCAAATCGTAGTATTATCGAATAGGATAGCAAGGATTCCTGACCGTTCACTGCTGAATTTACGCTTTCCACGGCACCCTGATCTTCGATTTCTTTCTTCGTATAAATCCGGCGAAGATTGGACCAAAATGTACACAGGCTGCGGTAGGTTTTCCAGGTCCTACTCCAATGAATTGTTTTATTTATGTATACACCGAATTTTTACAACAATTATATTTAAACACGTATATCCGTGCGGTTGTCGATTGCAGAGAGAATTTGGATTCTTTCACAAGCTTCTTTTCGTCCTTCTTTCGCTCGAGGACAATAGATGGCGTTAGTTGTATCGAATTATACTAAGTAACCTTTGTTAGAACCCTTCTGTTAAACCGACCAGTAGGCCTATGCGCTAACTTTTTTTGACAATTGAAAGTGATGATCACCGAACTATTTACTTATCCATTACTGTTTTCACAGGACAAGTGTCACAATACAATAGCGTTATAGTAAAGTAGTAATGGATCAGTAAATAGTTCAGTGATTACCACTCTCAAGTGTCAAAAAAGTTAGCGAATAGGCCTACAGTGCTAGTTGAGCTATTACTTGATATTGATACGTCTCTTTACCTACGAATGCAGTTAAAAACATAAAACATGTATTTTTCAATATATTATCAATTACAGACAAATAAAGTTGCTACTTTGAGATATTGGTGTTACGACAGTTTTATTTTTGTACCTATTTAATATTAAAAGATACATTGAGATTGTTTACATTTTTTTCTTTCTATAAAACGGATGGAGTACAGTTATCAGCTCCTCTAGATAAATGGTCAATTTAACGAACGCATAGAATTAACAAAATGTATGGAATTGACGTATTACAGAGAAAACAATACGTCAGTTTCATTCTTTTATGTTCACATTTGACCATAAAGTCGACTTTTCCGCTCGCTACGCGTACGGAAAATCCCACTTCATGGTCAGAGGTGACATAAACTTACCTCGGGCGATAACTCGCCTTCGGCTCGGGCGATAACTCGCCTTCGGCTCGGGCGATAACTCGCCTTAGGCTCAGGCGTCAAATACAGCTTGGCAAAAAAGTGTTTGATGCGGTGACAGATGGAACAAATTTTTATTTGCATTAGATATCACTGATTTGCTTGTCGAACTCTGGTAGTTCAATTATCAAATTTTAATTATGATTTATTTGTATTTTAATTTATTAACCGTAATTCAACGGTTATCTGACTAAAAATGAACACAACAAGACAAGTGGCGCCCTCATGTTATTTAATCTCTTTTTGCCAAGCTGTACTTGCGATCTGCGGGGCATTCTTTGTATTACAATCTACTGTTTCGTACAACCTGATCGCTTCGCTCGGGAGGAAACCATAGAGTCCTCATGGCGCCCGGGGAAACAAGTTGCACCCGTGACATAAGACACTGCTTATTCCTTTGTTATGTCGTCTACTATGTTAAGTATATATACATGCATATGCGCACCTCTTCTAGCTGCCGAAGGCCGGCGAGGGCGGCCGAGCGCAGCCGCCGCAGGCGCCCGGCGGCCAGGCGCAGCCGCCGCAGCGCCGGCACGTGCGCGAACACCCCGCCCTGCAGCTCGCGCAGCGGGTATGTATGTATACAAGCATATGCGCACCTCTTCTAGCTGCCGAAGGCCGGCGAGGGCGGCCGAGCGCAGCCGCCGCAGGCGCCCGGCGGCCAGGCGCAGCCGCCGCAGCGCCGGCACGTGCGCGAACACCCCGCCCTGCAGCTCGCGCAGCGGGTATGTATGTATACAAGCATATGC
>OZ008342.1:18193288-18213424 GCA_963931975.1 Cataclysta lemnata | reverse complement strand
GATACCGCTCTTTCAAAGTTGCGGCTATTACTGAAACCGTTTTTTTTAAAACGCGGGTCCAAAATAGTAGCCTCACAAAGAAGCATATTAGATTCAACGCCTCCGAAACGCTGTCTCAGTTGAGATTTAATCTTTTCAATGAGTTCATTTACTTCGACCAATTGTTGATCACAGAATTGGTCCATTTTCCGTTGCATAAGTTTGCAGTAAACAACGTATTTTGACGCAGAAACGTATTTTTCGCTGCTCACATCCTTCGTGACTTCGTCAAATATCTTCAACACGGGTATACATTTTTCAATAATATCCCAATCGTTTTGTTCCAGAATCAATTCTGGTCGCATTAAGGCTATTGCGGAAATAATAGCATTTTTATTTTTTAAAAATCGTTCCAACATAAAAAATGTGGAGTTCCAACGTGTTGGCGTATCATTTTTTAATTTCAAAGGTGGAAGTCCCATTTGCCCCTGTATCTCTTTTAATTTTTTGGCACCCGGGGCGCTTCGATGGAAGTATTCTACGATTTTTTTTACTTTATTTACAGTCACGTTTATCGGCTGTAATCCAGCTTGTACAACCAAATTTATTGAGTGTGCAAAGCACCCAATCGATCGCCAGCCACCTAAGCGAACTGCGCCCAGGATATTTGCTGCATTGTCACTGACGATGACACCAATCGACCGATGGATATTCCACTCACGGAATTTTTCTTCCAAAAATTCTTTCAAATTTTCACTCGTATGCCGGTCTTCATAGTGAATACAGCCTATCATAACAGAGCACAAAGTAGATGTCTCTTCGTCAATAAAATGTGCCGTAACAGCTATATATCCATCGTTTGTTATTGAAGTCCATCCATCTGTGGTTATTGCCACTGCATTGGCTTTCGTCAACTCTTTTTTTACTTGTTCATTTAATTTGTTAAAAAATTTCGGGAGTAAACTCTCCGAAAGAGTTTTTCTAGTTGGTAAACGATACCCCGGATTAAGTAACTCGACAAATTTTTTGAATTCCTCTTCCTCTACCAGTCGTAGGGCATGATAGCCTTTGGCTATCATTTTAACCAGCTGTTCATCTAATTGTTGGACTTTGTGTAACGGGAGTGGCTTTTTATTATGAATATAATCCTGCATCGACGGTAGAGCGGACTGACCGGACCTCAATGAAGTTGGCGGAAGCGGGGGCACGGGCGGCGGCGCGGACGTTGACGCGGACGGCCGCGGCGGCGCAGACAGCGGTGCCGACTCTGTATTTGAAGCAAGAGTTTCACAAGGTTCTTCTTCTGATGACTGCCTCTCAATCGGCACAGTGGGATGGATACTTCTCATGTGTCTACTCAAACTACCTATAGAAGTTGCTGATATAGCAATTACTTTGTGGCAATAACAGCATTGTGCCTTTTTCCTTTCTTCAATTTCGTTAAAATGATTCCATATAGCACTTAATTTTCTTTTTGGTGGCATATTGTTTGTAGGAGATATGAAGAAAAGGTTATAAGTGGTTATATACCTTCTCGGTAAGTAGGTATGTAATTACAACTTAAAAAGTTTTAATCTATTTACACAATCACACACACACATAATGTTTTTATCTATTTACACAATCACCGAACTAAAGCGTCAGTAACTATTTCTATTTAGGTATTAGCAAAATAACGTCCATCAAACTCTCGCACGAAACGAATTCAAAGTTTTCAAATCAGAGCAACAGACAGTTTATTATTCGATACTAACTTTTCTCTTCGGAAAATGACAACAAACAATATTAACCAATCATGACCAGTCATTATTACCAACAAGCAAAAATTCTCGTGCGCCCGATTTCATTGTCATTGATGCGCTTGAAGCGCTTTAAGTGTGATAAAATATACAAAATTCAATAATAAATTAGTTAAATATCCGATTCTTAATTATTTGTTAAAACATAAAAGATTATGCAACAGTGAAATACTTTATATACAATGTTCATTGTAACACACTACTTGTTGATTATTATATTAACCTTCCGTAAGAAAGCGCTTTGCGCTTTATTCAAAGACAAATCCAAATTTAAAAATCGCGCGGTTTGATCTTGTGTGTTGGTAGAACTCGTACCTAAGTCGTACTAATAACAGCATAATCAAAACTGAACTTAATTGAAGGAAAAAAGGTTGTACAATAATAAGCCTTATTATTTGAATAATACAGTTGATTTGTAATCTGTTTTTGCCTACACTCATAGGAAAAGGTCGGTCTGTTTCCCATCCACCAATAGCGAGTGAGAGAAATAGATTTATGAGTGTTCTATTGCGTGCGCGGTGCGAAGTACATTACGCGAAATGCAATGAATAAAAACCAAGACCGTACAGTGGCCGAGTAATGTATTGCGTGATATGTGATGTCTCAGTTCGTCGCGTAATGTTTGATGTGATATTACCCACCCGAGTAATATTACTTTTTGATATCAAGCGCATTACTTACACATGTCTAATACGCACTGACCCCGTCACTTTCTCTCCAGCAATACGTTATTAGTGCTTCTCGTATTTCAGCTCAGATTCGTAGCGCCCTGCGAGACTTGAATTTCTCCTGGAGTAGAGCCTGCCGTAGAGAACCTTTTTATAATGATTTTTTGTTAGTCATAATTAAGCTTGCTCTTGATTTAGATACGCAGCTCTTACAAAGCTATTGTAACAGGCGACTAAGAAAGTTTTCAGGACTTTAAAGCTCGCTAAGCTCGCTAGTACTACGCCACGAAGCACTAAATCGGTTGGTTATAATATAGTCTTTGTACTGCGCCGATCCTAAAAAGTTCGGGAGGTGGGTAAAATAGGAGTCAGACAATTATAGCGCTTTTCCTAAAAAAAAGGCTGTTACCCATTGTTCATCGCTTAACCCTTAGTCGCCGTGTACGATCCCCGACATTGGGGGTGGAGACAATTTTGTATTCTGCTCTGCCCATACCACACCACAAGGCGAGCAGTGTAATATTGAAAATACATACATACATAAATCACGCCTATATCCCCAAAGGGGTAGGCAGAGGTGAACTGCACCCACCCTTCGCCAATTATGTTAGGTCCCACGTAATAGGTGGCGAGCCTATTGCCATTTATTGGAAACAAAAGTCGCAGTAGGAGTTTATTTTTTAATTGCTAGGTGGTATAAGAGGAACACTGCTGCCCATTCCTCATCACTGATTTATCATTACTACCCTTGTACGACACCCACGGGAGAGATTTGGGATGGTGACAATTGTATTCTACTCTGCCGTCACCACACGGCACGATAAAGATAAAGTTTAATTAATTGAAATTACAGAAAAAAAAGTAACGGAAGTATTGGTAGAAACAATAATTACTTATGTAGGTATTTGTGATTGTGATTACAATTTATAACTAATAAGATCTACTTTAAACTAATAAGATCTCGGCCCTACTTGGTAGGTAGGTACCTACCTACCTACCTAGGTCCCGTAATTTTTCTTCCGAGTTCGCTCAATGGTGGAGCTAGCGCCATCTATCAGTGATTTAGTCCACCTCGATAAGGGCAGACTAACGCTCAACTATGCTTTATAAGCGCGCTCGCTGCGTAATTAATTTCAAATGTAGTCACTAGAGGGCGCAATTTGCTTGTAAGCGCAAAGGCCAGATAAGTCCGCGCGTGGTTAAAATTGGTACTAAAATTCCGCCTGCTATTTTGTTCGTCTAGAAGTGTCAATCTGACAAGCAGCGCCACCCATCGCGCGCAGACTTATTTGGCTTGCACTATAATTGCATTGAATAGGTAGGTAGAGAAAAACGGGGGTGAATAGAATTAGCGTGGTGAATAGACACAAAATCAAAAAGTTTTTACTGGCAGAATCCTGAATATTTTTAAGGAAAAATACGCTATGTATTTTATTAAACGACAACATTTGTTTTCTTTATGCAGCAACACTGATTTACAGTGATGTTTGAAAAATAATAAGACATCTTGCCTAAAAATACCCAGTTGCGTGTTACACTTTTGCACGGATATGGATAGAATAAAACAAGCTTCTATCTTACGATACAACCACGAATTATTTATTTAATTTGATAAAAATACCAAACAAAGGGTATCGCTATTTTAAGTTGACACCAACAGACTCGCGCGACCTCGTTCCGATTTGACTTTTTTGACCGAACTCAAAAGAGTTGGAACATTTACCCCCCCCGCCGAGGTGCAACTTATAGCCACGTCTTGCTCACTTTATGACCAATAGTGTGATTTAAAATTGACACTATTGGCATAGATAGGTAAAAACTGCCTGTGACTTTCTACTTTATTGCATTTTAACGTATAGTAGGTACTATGGCCTGAGAAATAGTATGAGGCCCTATGAAGTGGTCCAGTCAGCTCAGCATGATATATTTACCAGTCAAAAAAATAATGCCTAACTACGACCAGCAGATAAATGAATAAATACAAAATAGTATTTGCCACAAAAATATCACCGCGACAGTCCAAGGTTTTAAAATTATTCATAATTTAAAAATAAACTCACACTGTTTGTTGATTTTAGCGAATAACTCTTACATTTACCCTCAAAGACTTAGGTTTAGTGATGTGACATGGTTACAAAGTTACAATGTTGTAGTCGATAAAATGTTCTTAAACGTTTTCTTATATTTGCACGAGCACTACACATTTGAAATAAAACAACTTTTACGGATAAGAATATGCATATTAATTATATAAATAATTAATATGCCAAACACCAAATTATACGCGAGTCTTATCCGTAAAAGTTGTTTTATTTCAAATGTTCTTAAACCTTAAACAATTACTTTCTAACAAAAAAAAGGAGAAAGAAGAAGAAATTCAGCGAATGGAACAACATAAATAACAATATTTTATAAAATAAATTAAATAGTAACGCTTCGTGAAACTAATTACTGTGTGGCAAAAAAATGTAGAAAATTACCTATTACATAATGTATACAATATCGGGTAGGTAATCAATAAATAACAACAGCTGATTTTGTTATTGTTTAATTTTTAGCTGAAGGTGTTTCCTATGTAATCTTGTTCGTATTATCCTTCAGAATCTGCATGGTAACATGCAGTGTACCAAATATTCATGCACTACCTTGACATTCTCAAAAATCAACGCGCAGACCATTGAGACGCTAGTAATAGTAGTTCAATGGCGCAGACTGATATATCGCATTTATTACAAGGGAGACGCAACACAAAAATTACTTCCAAACATTCTGTGTTCTTAGTTTATAGCAAAAAGAGCTACTGTTGCAGAAATGCAATTTTGAGTTGCGACATAGTGGACGTGGACGTGATTTCAACCTGCTCGTGGTGGCTGTGGTTCTTTTTTCTTCGAGCGTGGTCACGTCTTGACGTGTCACGTCTTGTGGTGCGAGGAAGTGTTGACTATAGCGGTGGGAGGGTTTGGGTTTGGGGGGCGGTGCCCTCACGTCTCAATGTCAACAAGCAGGCATGAGGCAGTAGAGCGCGCGCGCAGGTGCCAGCAGGATGTGTTCTCGAGCGGACGACGCCGTGACGGTGCGGGAGGCGCGCAAAGAGGACATGCCCGCCATCCATCGCATGATACACGTGAGTCTTTACGCCGTCAACCCGTACAGTCCTATACAACACACATTTAGATTTATGTTTGGTGCCAATGCCCTTGGACAGGGCTTCAATTATAATCATCTAATATGACTCCAAGCGCTAATTAGCAATTGCCTTGTGCCATTAAATGTCAGAGCACAGTCGAGTTTAACAAAAGTTCTTTGTAAGTAGTTTGCTTAACTCATTTAGAAGCATAGTTAAGTATAAAAATAGTTATAATGTAAACTTCTGATATTACCTTAATGTAAAAAGTCGCCGCCACCCTTCTCGCAGGGGGTGGGGGTCGCAAGGGCTTGGCCACCAAGTTAAATACGGAGTCCCAGAACAAAATTCATAGGTACGAGAATTATTCACCGACACGGTGTGTCCCGTATTTGAGTTAAATAAAAAGTTGACTTGACAATTATTATGACGAGTAAACTTAACTTGTAGCAGAGTACCAACGATTTCATGCTTAAAGATTTGAGTTGAATTTGGCCCAACACGTAAATTACTACATACATACATACATTATATCACGCCTATGTTCCGAAGAGGTAAGCAGAGGTGAATTAACAGCCACGTTTCGCCAATTAGATTACGTTCCATGTAATAGGTGGCGAGCCTATTCCCATCTATCGGGCACGAAAATCAGTACATTGCTACATGGCATAAGACTAACGATGCTGCCCATTACTCATTGCTGTCTTAACTCTTAGTCGCCTTGTAGTACGACACCCGTGGGAAGTTCGGTTCGATGGTGACAATTATATTCTGCTGTACCGTCACCACACGGCAAATAATATAACTTTAATAAATACAGTCCGTGAACTTAGCGTACATTAGAAAAACGTTAAAGAAAATAATATATTTCTGTAGTCAATATCCCTAAAATTGTTCTTAATCAGATTGAAACTCGCCTATTAATAGATAACTCTGACGTTATTTATCTATCCATCAACTTACGATATATTTACACAATACGCCAGCAAATCTATTGCCAATGCCAAATGAAGTATAATGAACATTATAATCCTTGTATTAAGATAGATAATGGCGTGTGCTTAACTGTATCGGTGATATTAAGTCTTCCGGTCTAGGCTAGTCTTTTAAACAGATTCAATGACAATTCGATAACCTTCGGGGAATCAGAAACATAAGAATTTAATGACAGGTGTTTTTCATGTTACTAACAAAATGAGTCATGTTACTTTAAAAAAAAGATATTATTTTAGTAGTATTTTAAAACTACGACGAGCTTGGTTCAATTATATAACTGTTGCACTTGGTACAATTATATAACTGTTTATTATAAATATGTTAGGTTTGCCATGTGGTGACAGCAGAGCAGAATACAATTGCCACCACCCCAAATCATACACCATCTACAATACGCATCGTATGCAGATGTGTATTGTAGATGGTGTATGATTCGGTGACAATAAAGCGTGATTTATGCATCTAACTAATTTTTCAACACAATTGCTCGTAAATTGACTCTTACATATTATGCGCTCGTGCATAATGTATTACGTACTAGTGCGTAATCGTATATTTTTTAATTCTTTTTTTTTGTTATATTCTCCCTATATTTTTACGGAAGCATAGGGTCTAGCCCATACAGCCATGTCTTTAGTATATTTAGTCAGTATGAATATGTGTGAAATGAATAAAAATGAAATAAATTTTACGTTAAAAGAGGGATGTCACACATTTTAACGCATCTAGGGAGTGCTCGACGCGAATATAATGGTAACAGAGTTCATGATGGCGACTGATCAGGTGGTGAAAACCACTATAAAATTCTCAACAACAAACACATCACGAGACTAATTTTAATAATTCCTCATAATTTAACGTCAACACAGATCCTTAAGCATCAAAATAATACCACTTTCATTGCACAAAATCCACTCTGAAAGAATTTTTGAATTAATGAAAAAATCTGACTGTCACCATTAAAACGCGCCAAACATTCCAAAGTTTATGCTTATTGAATTTGTCTATGGACATTGAATATTTTTACGAATATGAAATAATTTTAGAGTTAAAATGTTAAATAAACATTTTATTCCATGTTTATAAATACAAATAAACTATAGTATTACACTATTTATTTCATTTTTTATTTTGCTGCTGCTTCGGATGCACAGCCGGTTTTTCTGTGTCGTTTGAAAGTCGTCATATTTGTTTTTTAAATTAATATTGTGTCAGAGTGAATGTTTACAGAATGTTTACTGTTAAAAAATGTTTAGTTTTGTGTAATAAGTGTCTACTGCGATGAACAATATTAAGATTTAGTGATAAAAAAATGCATTTTATGAGAAAGGCGATGAGCATTTTCGTGGGCAATCTACCTCGTCAGTCTCCATCAATAGGCTGTTAGTGTAAATTTGCCGCCAAACTCTCCCAAAATGCATTAAAACGTGATACATCCGCGTTTTAGTGCGATTAATACTGTAGAAAGTAGACTACATCAGAAGAGGCTGTATGTGCGGTTTCCCTTTGCCGTCCCTAGTAATAAGGAGAATTAAAAAAGAACAAAATCCTAACTTGAAGGCGCCATTGGCATTTTTCGTAATAATTTGGTAAAGTTAATAACAATACAAGTTAGTTTTTTCCTCAAAATTGTGTTGAAAAACGCCGTATGCAACTCGTATGCATTGATCATTACACACTCAGCTTCCTTACCGCGCTCGCCTGCGGCTCGCGCTAGCAATAATGCCTCGTATGAAATGACCAACGTAGCATACTCGTAGCATAATATACTATTGCTTAAGCATTTTAATTTTGCTAAGGAATGCATATTTCTGGAGATATTTTATAATAAATTGTGAAACAAGGTCACAACTACAATTTATTCTGTAAAATAGTTATTTGTTGTGCGTGAGTGCAAAGTTGATTTTTAACCGCGTGCTCAATTTTAATGACCGAGCTAGCGAAGGATCCAAAAGTTAGAATCCTGAGCGATAGCGAGGGAATGAAAAGAGCACAAGGTGAAAAATCTTTGCACTCGAGTGCAACACGTAACTTTTCATCCCCCCCAACGAGGAAATTGCAAAATACAAAAAAAAAATACAATCACAACAGTTTCTGTTTTCACCCAGAAACTTCCACAACACCCTCCCATCAACCTAAACACACTCTCAACACCCACCCAGAAACACCTAGAACATCCACTCAGACACATCCACAGCACACATCCATCCACCCAGACACACCCACAGCATCCATCCAGAAACACCCATAACATTCACACCCGCAATACAGACCCATCCGACCAAATCCACTCAGACACAACGAAAAAACACCCATTCACCCAGAAACACCCACAAAACACCCAATCACCCAGAAACACCCACAAAACACCCAATCAACCAGAAACACCCACAAAACACCCATTCACCCAGAAACACCCACAAAATACCTATTCACCCAGACACACCCACAACATCCATTCGGACACCCACAACATCCACCCAGTCACACCCACAACATCCACCCAGTCACACCCACAATACTCACCCATCCATTCAGACACACACACAAAACACCCATTCACCCAGACACACCCACAAAACACCCATTCACCTAGACACACCCACAAAACACCCATTCTCCCAGACATACCTCCAACACCCACCCATCCACCCAGCCACACCCGCAACATCCAGACAGACCTGTGAGTACCTAATAAAAATTACCGTCCCTAATGGAGTTCCGAGACGGTCAATCAGCTTGAGTCAAGCACGTTGATTTTCTGTATGTTTTTGTTCCGTTGCTAGCGTAAACAAATCAAACAGACCTAAAAAGCTTTTTCATCCCACCATCTCGGAAAAAGCGTTTTCGCTCTTTGATATCTGAGTGCAAAAGCCGTTTTTATCCTCTAGAGGATAAAGTAAATTTGAATTTAGAACATCGTGTGCAATGAGTTTGTGAATTCAAAACATCATTATACCTATTTATTTCTGCCTCCATGGTGCCGAAATTATCATGCAACCTATTTTAATTTGTTAAAAACTCAGAGTCGGAACCTTCTTGGTGTACTTTTTTTGTAATTTGCTTTGCGCGCGCCATTTTCTTTTCACGTCATAAATTTGTTAAAACTTAGGAGTTCCGTGACGGTCAATCAGCTTGGCGTCAATCTTGCTTTAAACATTTTGATCGTCTACAACGCTTGCTTGATGCTTGAGTCAAGCATTTAAAAGCTTTTTAGGTCTGTTTGATTTGTTTACGCTAGCAACGGAACAAAAACATACAGAAAATCAACGTGCTCGACTCAAGCTGATTGACCGTCTCGGAACTCCATTAGGGACGGTAATTTTTATTAGGTACTTACAGGTGTGTCTGGATGAATTTTGCGGGTGTGGCTGGGTGGATGGGTGGGTGATGGAGGTGTGTCTGGGTGAATGGGTGTTTTGTGGGTGGGTCTAGGTGTGATAGCGAACCGTGCAGTGGACTGTATAACGATGAAGGCTGATGAAGGAAACACTAGTAAATCCAATGAATTGATGTAATATCGGTAAAACAGAGCAACAATACAAAACGGTAGACAACGCAATCATGATGACAACGAACCAAATCAAAGTGACGTATTATAAAATACAAGTTATTATAAAACAGTAAAAAAGGTTAGATTGCCAGCCAGTCGCTAACATTCCCACCCCCAGTGGAACACTAACAGCTGGTAGTGACTGACTGACTATCCTCCAACATATTTAGTTTACGGACTGGTCGGCGTAACGTAGTTGGGACGTCCACCACGCGAACCACTCCGTCAACTCGCGTAAATGTTGTAGTTAGGGCAACTACAATATAGTGACCACAATCCATTTGAAAGGGATGGATCAAAAATGACCACCACGTCACCCTCACACCCTTTTAATTTTCCTGCTGCCTCCTCTAGCTCGTGTAGTTCAGAGATATTGATTCATGAAGCCATCGTGCCCAGAAATGGTCTGCGAGACGAGCACGGTGCTAATCGCAGCGGCGAACCACCATCTGTATTTGAGTACAATCCGGGGGTCCAAGGGGCATGTAAATAGGGCCACCCACCTCTTGTCACGGCGTCTGTGCATTAATATAAGTAAGGGCCCGAGGTGATCGAGGCAAGCTTTTGATAACGCTCTCTGGTGATGCGCAAGCCGTACCGGAGGCAAGTCTTCTAATCGAGGGTTCTGAGAAGGTTTTTTCCTTTTGTAACAGTCACGAACAACGCTCTTAATTGAGTTTTTAGTTCTTAGGATCGTATACTTCTGTGTCAAATCGATTACTTGTTTGTAGAAACCATGTGCGGTGTTGATGTGGAGATGGAAGATGAGAAGACGAGAAATGTGGTGTCGGTCATCCAGAATGAACGGAGAAATCGTGCTGTCACTCACCCCAGACACAGACCTGATCCTGGTGTCTATACTCATCTCCCCTTCTTCATCCATAATGGGTGCATGCTTTGCACTTCGGCTTTTTCTGGGCACTGGCTGGATCTCTTTCAGTAGCTTGATCTCCCCTGGGAAACATTCCAACTGGGCTTGTTGATAAAGCATCTTCTTTGCCTGTAGCATATGCACTGTTGACAAGATTGAGGGTGATGTGGTGTCAAATAAATACAATTTGGAATTTGGAGGAATTGGCCGAGTAATTTTGCATCGAAAAAGATGTGCGCTCTGCAGAAAACTAATGTGATGGGTAAAATCAGAAAAAGTTATTTCATCTCTGTTTTGTGTTTTCAAAGACAATGGCGTAATGGCCCTTGCATGCTCGATCAAATAACGGTCGGGTAGATTACGTCCTCGAATATGGAAATTCACATAACCCGCCTTGACAACAGTTGTCATACCGCTCACACCATCAAGTTGCAGATGTTCTTTATAGGTTGACGTGGCACCGATTCTCACAGCTACATCGCCGTCAATGAGAATTGTGGTGCTGCCTTCATCTAGGAGGGCTGTGGTGTTGAACGAGCCACCACTAGAGGGTGTCGTCGTAGCGTGCACCAATTCTCTGCCAAACTTATCCGTGACCACTTTTTGACATGTTGACGATGACGCAGTAATGTCATAGGTAAAGTTGTACTTGAGCTGTCGGTCAGCTTCAAGTAACAGAAATTTTAACAAAGTCTCGAGCTTTGATGTATTTTCTAATGATGGCATATTCTCGGCCGCGTAGTCAGAGAATCGACAACGCACATGCTCGCTGAGCTTTAATAAAACTGTTCGGAACAGTTCCGGTGAATTTAAATATTCGTACTGGCCTAATATCTTTATTGTTGTAACACAGTTACGAATTTTATTTGCAAGCATGTTAATTTGTTCTGGGTTACTTATCTTTGGGATACTTCGGAGGCTAGCTAACTCGTGTCCCACGAGAATCTCCGGCCGTGCGAACGATTGTTCGAGCGTGCGCATGACTTCTTCTGGGTCCTGTGATCCCCACAGAAGCGAAGCAACGGCTTGGTACGCAGCTCCACGCACGGCTTGGTTATGTCGGGACATGTTCTCTGCTGGGGAATTAAGGTGTTTAGACCTATTGTAGCTAGACTTGAAGGCCATCCAACATGCTAAGTCCCCAGAAAATACGCATAGTTCTGGTTGTTTTGGGCGATTGGTCAAGGCTGTAATCGCTTTATTAAGCTCGTGTAATGGCGAGGTTTGAGAGAGACCAGTCGGGGGAATGGTTGAGGTTGGACCGGTTTGTGGATCTTCGTATTCTGTGGAGATCGGCCGTAGTGGAACGTATCGAGCAGGTCCCGAAATGTCGGTCGGAGGTACATCTGGGGGACGATCCAACGTGATTGGTGATGCACCATGCCTAGTGTCACGCTGGAATTGAACCTGGTTGCGTACCCACGAACTCGTTTCCTGATCGTTACGAATCGAGTGCGATCTACGATACGACCTTTTTGATCCATCGGAAGCGGCGAGCTTGGCCTGCATGGCCAACTCGTCGGCTTCATCTTCGAGGCGGGCGATTTCTCGCTGCCTTTCGGCTTCGCGCTCTGCAAGCTGCCGTGCTCGCTCCGCACGCCGGCGGACGAGCTCTGCTTCCGCTTCGAGCCTCCTAGCAAGAACTGTGGCGGAAGAGCAATAGGAACGCGAGTGGGCTGAACGTTGACTGCTGTCAGTGGTGGGTGATTTATCATAGTGGGCTAACGGGCGGCGCGCATCGATATGTTGGGTTTGGATGTCACCGCTCGTTAACTTTTGGCCCACAACGGATGGTGGTAAATCACTCACCACGGTGTCTACTTGTTGATCTGCCTTACACTTAGACTTACTGCGTGTTTCCATTGCGTGAATGATATGAAAAATGAAATGGAAAACTAACGTGGCTTATGCTGGAAAAAAATTAGAATTTGTAGGATCGTAAGGACAAATGATAGCGAACCGTGCAGTGGACTGTATAACGATGAAGGCTGATGAAGGAAACACTAGTAAATCCAATGAATTGATGTAATGTCGGTAAAACAGAGCAACAATACAAAAACGGTAGACAACGCAATAATAATGACAACGAACCAAATCAAAGTGACGTATTATAAAATACAAGTTATTATAAAACATAGTAAAAAAGGTTAGATTGCCAGCCAGTCGCTAACAAGGTGAATGGGTGTTTTGTGGGTGTGTCTGGGTGAATGGGTGTTTTGTGGGTGTGTCTGGGTGAATGGGTGTTTTGTGGGTGTGTCTGAATGGATGGGTGAGTATTGTGGGTGTGACTGGGTGGAAGTTGTGGGTGTCCGAATGGATGTTGTGGGTGTGTCTGGGTGATTAGGTATTTTGTGGGTGTTTTTGTGGGTGTGTCTTTGTGATTAGGTATTTTGTGGGTTTTTCTGGGTGAATGGGTGTTTTTTGGGTGTTTCTGGGTGATTGGGTGTTTTGTGGGTGTTTCTGGGTGTTTTGTGGGTGTTTCTGGGTGTTTTGTGGGTGTTTCTGGGTGAATGGGTGTTTTGTGGGTGTTTCTGGGTGAATGGATGTTTTTTGGGTGTGTCTGAATGGATGGGTGTGTATTGCGGGTGTGAATGATGTGGGTATTTCTGGGTGGGTGTTGAGTTAATGGGAGTTAATGGGAGGGTGTTGTGGAAGTTTCTGGGTGAAAACAGAAACTGTTGTGATTGTATTTTTTTTTGTATTTTGCAATTTCCTCGTTGGGGGGATGAAAAATTACGTGTTGCACTCGAGTGCAAAGATTTTTCACCTTGTGCTCTTTTGATTCCCTCGCTATCGCTCAGGATTCTAATTTATGAATCACTCGCTACGCTCGTGATTCAATTTAAGAATCCTTCGCTAGCTCGGTCATCAAAATTGAGCACGCGGTTAAAAAACAACTTTGCACTCACGTACAACATATAACTATTTCACTTCTCATGCTCTGAAAGTGCTTATTTGTGCAGGATATAGGCTACACAAAATCGAATTTTGTGCTCTAGAGCATTAAAGTATCTACTCATAAATGTGTCTATATTAAGGCAAAAAAAATGAGCCATGCAGCCAAACACAATAAGAAATTCAGAGATAGAATTTGTAATTTTATTATTTACTTAAATTTATTTGCCTAATGTATTTTTTAAGACATAAAAGATATTGAAATTTTAATTCAAGTAGGTACGGTAGGTTATTAAGTTAATTTAAGAAAATTATTACTTCAAAATTAATTCAATACTTGGCTGTATTGGCATATGTGATTTGTTTGCGTCGTATTTTCAAACAACTTTTCAGCACAACTCTAATATAAATACAAGTTGTTGTAGTGGGTACAATGACAGATCAAATGATCGCATGATAGCCATTGACAGGATACACGTCGATCCTGATCAAGTTTTAAAATTACTAAAAGACCTAGATTTAAATAAGGGAGCTGGCCCGGATCTTATACATCCTATTTTTATAGTAAATTGCGCTTCTAGCTTAGTTGTCCCGTTATGCTTGCTCTTTAATAAATCACTTCAAGATGGTATCATGCCCGACATTTGGAAAAGTGCATTTATAACACCAGTGCTCAAAAAAGGTAGCAAAAGTAATGTATGCAACTATCGTCCTATTTCGAAGTTATGCGTTTTCTCCAAAATATTAGAGAGAATAGTCCACCAACAAGTATATGCTGCTGTTGATCCGATTGTAGCGCCTTGTCAGCACGGCTTTGTCAGAAAACGATCCACGACGTCTAACTTGTTGCTATTTAATGACTACCTAACATCCAAAATGAATGACGGTCGACAGATTGACGTCATCTTTACGGATTATTGTAAATGTTTCGACCGTATAGATCATTCAATGTTACTTTTAAAACTTCAGTACGCGGGAGTTCATGGTAGTTTATTCCGTTGGTTTACGTCGTATATCAGTAATAGGTCCCAAGCTGTCGCCATCAAAGGTTATACATCTGCTTGGAGTATGATACCCTCTGGGGTACCTCAAGGGTCGATTTTGGGGCCTTTATTATTTATATTATTCATAAACGACGTGTCGACATGCTTTAAGTACTCAAAAATCCTCTTATTTGCCGATGACATGAAAATATATAAAGAAATTATTAATGAAACTGATTGTTTCCTATTGCAGGAGGACCTCAGTAGGTTTGAGTCTTATTGTGAAGCAAATAGACTTGATCTAAATACTAGTAAATGCTTCTCGATGACATTTTCCAGGAAGCATCACAATCATTACTATAATTATGAACTAGAAAACCAGGTTCTCACCAGAGTTCATAGCATGAAGGATCTCGGCATTATCCACGATTCCAAGATACTATTCGATCAACATGTCCACCAAATCACAAACAGGGCATCGAAAGCTTTAGGCTTTCTAATGAGATCCTGTGCCCAGTTTGAAAATGCCAAGACTATAAAGATCCTATATTGTTCACTTGTTCGAAGTATCTTGGAGTATGGCTCCCAGGTTTGGAATCCGCGCTATTCAGTCTACATTAATCGTTTGGAATCTGTACAAAAAAGGTTTTTAAAATACTTAGAATATAAAACTAGGACTTATGATGATGCTTATAAGGAGCGATGTATAAGACATCACCTACTTCCCCTTAAGATCCGCAGAGATATTGCAGATATCGTATATCTATCCAAAATTTTAAAGAGTAATATTGACTCAAGTGAACTTTTGGAGCGGGTTAAGCTGTCTGTTCCTCGCAGTTTTACAACGCGTAATAAGAAGATGAAACTACAAGTTCCATTTGTTCACACTAATTATAGACAAAACAGTTATTTGATCCGTTCATGTAACTTGTTTAATTCATTGAGCAATGACACTGAAATTGACCTATTCTGCTGCAGTGTTACGTCACTGAAGCGCGCACTGGCAAATGAATTTCTTATTGGTTACCAATGAGTTATAGGGTAAACATTGTAGTTCAATGTTAGTTACTTACTAGCTTAATCTTACTCCTTGTGCTGTAATCGGTTTTTATAGGGTGCTGTCGCATGTATACTCGAATATTGTTGAGCCATATATTAATCTATCTGTGAAAACTTGTCAATAGCTAATAGATAGTTATAAATTATACACATATAATGTAATAGCAGTAAGTTTTCCAATAAATAAAATAAAATAAAATAAAAATAAAATAGGTCTGCAGCCCAAGCCTATAATATCAATGGGAAAACAATTTCCTTCAGTATTCAAAACTGTACTAATTTGAATTTGAATTTTAAGAAATGTTATGATAAACTACTGTTTTATTTCCTCGTAATCGAAGTGAAAAGCAAAGTTTCTAACTCGTCCACAAAACCATTTTCATCCTCGAGATGCTAAAAGTCTCGGACAAAAATGATTCGTTTTGTGCACTTGATGGAAAATCTACTATTATTGCATAAGTACAGTCAACAGCACGTCAGACTACCACAATATGTCAAATTTTTTTTGTTCTTTACTACCAACAAGTTAAGGTTGTCAATCGATTGAAGAAATTTAGCAGTTTTGGGTAGTTTGAAGTGCCGTTGACTGAACAATAATTTTAAGTGTAGATTGTTACTAACATTAGGTCAGTGATGTATGCATGACAAATTTATAATTTATAAAAAAATAAATTATATTTTTTTTTATTGAGATAATATGGTGGATAAATAATAATATAACGACAGTAGATAAGAGTATCTATAGGTATATGAACTATTATTATGAACTTTAAATTCCAGGAGTATACCGGAATAATATAATTAAATTTTATCGATATTGTCTCGTCACTTACGGTCACTTGCAAACAACTGCTGCATCTATCGATCAATACTTACTATAATATTTAAAGCTCGTATGCTATAATTGGTCGGTCAGGTTTTTACTTTAATAAATCATTAATACTTAGGTACCTAGTTTAAATCAATGTCCGAATATAACTGAATGTGTAGGTACGCGATAATAGTACCAATAGTAGATTTTCCATCAAGTGCACAAAACGAATCATTTTTGTCCGAGACTTTTAGTAATGTCGAGGATAAAAATGGTTTTGTGGACGAGTTAGAAACTCTGCTTTTCACTTCGATTGCGAGGAAATAAAACAGTAGTTTATCATATCATTTCTTAAAATTCAAACTCGTACAGTTTTGAATACTGAAGGAAATTATTTTTCCCATTGATATTAGGCTTGGTCTGAAGACCTATACAGCCAAGTATTAAATTAATTTTGAAATAATAATTTTCTTAAATTAATTTATTAACCTACGGTAGGTTATTAAATACCTACTTAAATTAAAATTTCAATATATTTTATGTCTTAAAAACACATAAGAATAAAAATATTAAAAAATAACAAATTTTAGAGTAATGATACAATAGGAACAATAGGATCGGTTTTGCTGCAAACTTCACAATACGCTAGATGTTAATAGTATATTATGCTACGAGTATGCTACGTTGGTCATTACATACGAGGCATTATTGCAAGCGCGAGCCGCAGGCGAGCGCGGTAAGGATGCCGAGTGTGTAATAATCAATGCATACGAGTTGCATACGACGTTTTTCAACACAATTGCGAGGAAAAAACACACTTTTATTGTTATTAACTTTACCAAATAATTACGGAAAATGGCGCCTACAAGTTTGGTTATGTTTTTTTTTAATTCTCCTTATAACTAGGGACGGCAAAGGGAACCAGCACATACAACCTCATCTGATGTAGTCTACTTTCTTCAGTATTAATTGCATTAAAACGCGGATGTATCACGTTTCAATGCATTTTGGGAGAGTTTGGCGGCAAACTTAATCTAACAGCCTGTTGATGGAGACTGACGAGGTAGATCGACCACGAAAATGCTCACCGCCATTCTCATCAAATGCACTTTGGTTTTAATAAATCTTTATATTGGTCATCGCCCTAGACACTTATTACACAAAACTATTTTTTTTAAAGTAAACATCACTGTGACACAATTTTAATTAAATAAAATATGACGACTTTCAAAAGGCAGAGAAAAACTGGCTGTGCATTATATGCTATTATTAAACTAAGTTAACTAAGCATAGAACGATGGAGCCCAGTAATGTCTGAATTTCAAACTCCAGTCAGAGCAACCGATGCCTGCGGGTTTTCAATATTATCCCGTCCGGTGGAAATCGTCCCTAACCGCCACTCTTGTTCCAGGAGCTAGCGACGCACGAGGGCATGCCCGACGGGCCGCAGCTCTCTGCCGACGGTGAGTTCTCTCAGCAGCCCATTCACATTGATAAACTCAGCTCAGCTTAGGGTTTTCGACGTCTTAACGACATAAATACAATTAATATTACGTGTATTGGCCTTCTATGCTGGCCTGGGAGCGAACAAATAACGTAGAATAGGCCAGCCCCAACTCATCCCGTGGGTGTCGTAAAAGTCGACTAAGGGAGATTGCCCGGTGTAGACCAATAAGCACCTTGGGGCACCCGAATAGTGGAGGCCAAACCACCAACAACAGCGTACCCAAAGAGGTTGGTGGCAGGCTGCCGGCTGTAAAACCTAAGCCAAAACCTTGAGCAGTATGGAATGGAATGTTGTCATTCTAATCACTCTCTCCGTTCATGGGTCTCTCGACATGGTCCGTTCAGTCTCTTTTCTATACATTCATTCATCAAAAGGCAGTGGATGGCTTGATGACGTCTGACATATGAATGGAAGAGGAAACATACTGCGCCGACCCCAGATAGACTGGGAACAGGGCAGGAAGAAGAAAAAATTACGTGTATTGTACCAAATACGGCTGGGCAGAGAGAGAACCCGAAATGGCGAAGGCGAGTGTTGACATGTTGTGAAGGTGCCCTTTAAGCCTAGACTTTTCGGTCACAAGTCCCAAACTGCTGCCACTGACTTCCCTTTCTGCCACACTATGACGCTGCACCCGCAAGCAAAAGCTTTCGTCTGATACCAGATATCAATAAATGTTGTATTACTGGCTAGTTCACTCTAAGTTCTTTACTTGAAAGTTGACTTTGGCAGTTTGTAAATATTTATTGTGAAAATTTTGACGTACTCCAATATAATATATCTTTCTGTTTAAACGTACTTTTTAACTTTTATTCATATTTTACTGACTCCAGCGCTCATTTATTTTACCACAATATACCCATTACGAACTATTCGATTTTAATTTTAACATTATATAAATGTTAGAAAAATTAGTACATAATTTTTCGAAATTCTTTTTCTAACCCCAAAATCTTTGTACTAATTTTTCTAACATTTATATAATGTTAAAATTAAAATCGAATAGTTTATAAAGCAAACCCAAGCTTAACCGAACGCACGGTATTTGTAAAAATATCTGCTTTGGAATGTTTGAAATTTATTTCTACATTGCGAGGGTACCCGTTGGCTTACAACGTGAAGTGTAAAGGTTAGAAGAATTTCGGCAAGTTAATTAGTGTCTTGGGTGGCCGAGCGGTCAGGCACCTGCCCGGATAGCAGCGGACGCGGGTTCGATTCCCGCCTCAAGATCATAATTTTTCGAAATTCTTTTTATAACCCCAAAATCTTTATACCCATTACGATTTTTACTATAAATAAATTTCATGTTTCATTTACTAAGTAGTTAGGTGACATGACATCTAAATCATTCCAGTTTTGTTTGAACGTGAAAAGGTTATTTCATTTGCTTTTCCAGACCTGGTGGCGGACGCGTTCGAGTGCCCGTCGCCGTGGTTCTTCGCGCTGGTGGCGGAGGAGGCGGGGGCGGGGGCCGGGGAGGGGGCGGGCCAGGCCCCCCCTCTGCTGGGCTACGCGCTGTGCTCGCGGGCCTACTCGAGCTGGACTCGGCGCGCGTTCTACCTCGAGGACCTGTACGTGCAGCCCGAGGCTCGAAGGAGGGGAATCGCCTCCGCGCTCATGCGGGCGCTCTGCCAGGTGACCGATTCTGTCTACGAGTATACACCGTGAGGTACCGATCGTCAGCATTAGTTGTTCAGCTGTAGAATAGGAGACTGAATCGGTGGAGGTGGAGCCACTGCCTCACGAACCTCCGAGGCACGGAGGAACACATACATTCCTACATATACATAAATCACGCCTAAAGAGTAGGCAGAGGTGAATTAGAGTGTAAATTAGTCCCACGTAATAGGTGGCGACCCTATTGCAATTTATCGAGTACATTAATCGCAAT
>OZ008342.1:18148622-18193088 GCA_963931975.1 Cataclysta lemnata | reverse complement strand
CCAAGACTGAGTACCACTTCGGTGAGTTCCCTCTCCTCTCTTACCTTCACGTTCGTCGCTAGCGTAGGTTAGGTGCTCCGACATTTCATATTTCTCGTTTATGACTGTTGCAGTAATTACAAACACACAGTTTTTCGAAACATTTCACGTGAATATTAGTGAAGCCGTAGATTTCAGCGAATGATTGATTCATTTTGACGTTATTTACTATCGATACGATGTTTTACCCTTAGCAAACGGACTGTTGCTGCGATTGCTGCATATGAATCGATGAACGTTCAAGTAGACGCCGAAACTATTAAGCTATTCTCACTTAGTAACCACGAAATCATGCTCATTAACATCGTGCGCTAATGGTTATCTAAAATCTAGCGAGACGCGAGCTGTCGATACAGCATTCATTTGGTCTGACGACCGGCGCCGATACGCGGCCATCCATCCGTTCTCTTCATACAAGTGCCCAATATTTTCGAAGGAATAGAATACAAAATATGTATAAAACTGACGTATTATTACACAGAAAACAACATGGCGACCGTCGTGTCAAATGTGAGAGTACCTAGTTGTCAAAAATTGACGTTTGTTCGATAGAACTGTTGTATCCCAGGGGATCTAAGCCAAGTGGCCTATTTATTCGAACGAGTAGAAAACAAATTTTTGATCTCTTACATTTGACACACTCTCATCTCATCTTGCGTTTTTGTTGTATGCTCTGTTGTGTCATTTTCGTGCATTAGATTGCCCACTTGGCTAGGGGGCAGGAGTGGATAATACTGTTTACATCTCACGCCGCCGCGTGGTCTCTGATAATTCCGATAAAGAACCGTGCCTCGGAGCACCAGTTATCTGCAGCACGTCACCGCCGTGGCTATCGGTTGGTGACGTACCAGCTCATTGGCAGTCGACCGCTGCAGTGTCGCTCGGAAGAAGTATCAAAAGTGCTTCTAACTGCCGCACTCAGAGACGTCAAATAACTTTAATGAGTAATTAATGTAAAAAAATCTCATTTAAATCTAGACCATAGACCTGGCAAAAATAGCGTCTAGTTTTAAATTGTCATTTTTTGACATTAAGTACTAATTACCGTTGACGTCTCTGATTGCGGCGGTAAGTAAAATATAATTGAATTTACTTCATCGAAATTTTCAGTCTGGAGGTAGCTCTATTTGTCTAATTTTACAGTTTCGTTACGGAATCAGAATTCTGAATTCGAAATTCTTCGAAATCCGAAACTCAAAGAAATTTTAACACTTATTTGTGTTCAAATATAATTTGTTTGGGTCGACATATTTCTAACTTATTTTTATTTTCTGTATCTATTCTTTTTAACGTTACAAAATGTAAATAGTAATTTAGTACACTATCCGTAGGGTCTCTCTCTACCTTTTTTTTTTTTTTTTTTTTTAACGGAGTGGACTGCCTTTGGCACCATATCAGCCGCTAGCTAAGCGGCTGACGTGTGTGGGGCTCGCCCGACTCTCTCGAGTCGGGAATACCCACTAAACCACTCCGGTGTTCCCCTAGCCCTTCAAGCGGGGAGAGTCTGGGATCCGCCGTGAGGCAATTCACCAGTCGAGGGTCTCTCTCTACCTGGAGACTTTAAACGACTCATAACCTTATTTACAGAACTAAATCTTAACTTATACGGTGTACCACAAGGAAGTTACCAGGGCCCTTACTCTTCCTGCTCTAGCCAGTTAAAGCGAAGTGTGCAACATATACCCTAAAGTCTTATAACTGGCTTATAACAAATTTAATTCAAATATTATGCACCATAATTATTTTATATTATTTATGTTATTCGATTTTTAATTTTAACATTATATAAATGTTAGAAAAATTAGTACAAAGATTTTGGTGGTTAGAAAAATAATTTTGCCTCAAGATCATAATTTTTCGAAATTCTTTTTCTAACCACCAAAATCTTTGTATTATTTATGTTTTCGAAAAGATCACTTCAGGCTAGTTACTTGATCCAAATATTTATGGTAGATCATAAGTTAAGACCATTTTCAAAAATGTAATGAAGATTTAGTTAGAGCCTTTGGAAAATAGCACCATGTAAGAGATTTTTCAATTGTATGTTGTAGATGGGCAGCAGTGACAGCATACTTTACGACACATAGGTATTACTAATGTCCAGGCCCTGGTATTTTGTACCTCATATGCCGCCATCAATTAAAACTCTTTAAAAAATCGAAATGTGCACCTCCGCAGTGGCACAAGAAACTGAAACCTTCCATTACAGCACGTATTGTTAATTTGCAATGCTTCACAATTCCTGCGCGTGCGCAACTTTCGTAGCATTGGCACGTCGTCCGCACTCGTCACTCGCTCGCTAAAGCAATCGTATAGTCATAATCAACGAAGCCAACTTAACATGGGCAGCCATGTTTACATTATTTACCTTTTAAATTTATAAAAATGGTAGTATCAATATAATCAAATAGTTATGAATAACAAAGATTTTAGTGGTTAGAAAAAGAATTTCGAAAAATTAATATATTAGTAGTGTCTTGGTTGGCCGAGCGGTCTGGCACCTGCCCGGATAGCAGCGGACGCAGGTTCGATTCCCGCATAAAGACCATAATTTTTCGAAATTATTTTTCTAACCACCAAAATCTTTGTACCTACTAATTTTTCTAACATTTATATACTGTTGAAATTAAAATTGAATAGTTATGTATAAGTGTTACTCTCAAGGATTTTATACTTATTCTTAATTCGTATTTATGCTGTAGGATATTGATCGCATGTACGAGTTTTATGCATGCTGGCCTGGGAGCGGACAAATTAATGAAGAATCTGCTAGCCCCAAATGAATCACCAACAACAGCATTCCCAAAGAGGCTTGGTTTCGGGTAGACGGCCTAAAAGCAGATAGGAATATTGTCAACCCAAACACTCTCGAGTTGATCGGTCTCTTGACATTGTCCTTTCTGACACTTTTCTATATATTCACTCTATATATTTTCTATATATTCCACCTTTTCGGTGGGGATTGTAACGTTGTCATTTTGTCACTTGTCAAAGTCGTCAAAGTCAAAATTGACAAACTGACTGACAGTGACAATGACATTAGTTGTCATAATAATTTTGGATTTGCAAAGAGAAATCGGCATAATTGGGGACTTTTAAAAAAAAAAAGGAAAAAGTTCAGACAAGAGTTGCTTGGTTTGGGTGGTTATATAACCCCCAAGTGTTATAAAAATATTACTTTACTTTTTCCTTGGTTTCCAGGCAATAATTTTGTATTTTGGCAGGTAAGGATTTTATTTAGTATTTATTCGGCGTTAAGGTTCCGTTAGGTCTTCAGTGGTCACATTTGTTGTCTAAAATTCCCTTAGAATCGATTTTTTAGAGATCGAAGAAATTGTCAATTTGTCAATGTTATCATGGCTGTATGATACAGAATCGTTGCCCTAGTCCGGCCTAGTACCCTTAAAAAATCAAGATTCGATTGTCAAACTATACGGCCAATGACGAGCGCTTATTTTGAAATTCGGAAGTGGATTTCATTCCATTTTAAAATTCATAGCTTTGATGGTCTTCTTATCTTGGTGGAATTTTCCAAATTTTAGAAGAATTTTATAAATATTATATCGGAGCAAGCAAGTGATTCTCCGATTAACAGCTGTTATTAAAAGGAATACATACTGTGTCACTGACCCGAAAGGGTCCTTTGGTACGAGTAAAGGACTCCAGTTATCAATCTCTGAGAGGTCCAAGGCTGTCTTGATTGTGGACTGGACCTAGCGGGTAATCCTGTGAGGAATTGCTACTCCCTACTACACTTCTCTACAGACAGGTACCTTACTAACCACCAGGCGGCTGAAGGCTCGGAGATATAGATAGACTTCTATAGATATAGATAGATTCATTTCATTTGGATTCGTATACCCGTCCCACTCGTTATCGACCAGAACAACTCCAACCGAACCCCTTGGTCTTGGTTTTTTTTTAATTACTGCTTAGGCGTAAAATTGAAATTATAAATGTATTAAATTTGTGCTAAATTGAAATTATAAATTTACTGTCCAACTGGTTGTTTTTATTTTATTGTCACCATTAGGTAGAAGGGGGAAATTATAAATTATTATTATATAGGCATACATGAGCAGGAAAAAATTGCAGTACTACAGGATACGAATCAAAAAGGATTGGATGGTTTGATGACATCTGTTCAATATAATTTATACTATATTGTATTAATGCAAGAGGAAACCTCAGATGAACTGGGCAGGATCAGATGGACAGGGACAGGAATATTATGTCATGTAAGTATTTAGAAATATATGAAATATCAGTCATGAAATTGGGATTAAATTCGTTCTCCACTTCAATAGGCCTTGCAATACAATATGTTAAAGTACGTAACTATATAAATTTTCATGTATAAAAAGACGATTGGAGTCAGATATGCCTGTAAAAATTAAGCCAAAACCTTGAGCTGTGTGGATTGGAATGTTGTCAAATTGTCAACCCAATCACTCTCTCCGTTTATCGGTCTCTTGATATGGACAATCACCTTTCTATACATTAATTCATACACAGCCGACAGCACCTGTCTGGTGTCAAAGATGATATACATCAAAAGGAGTGGATGGTGAAACCGATGTGAATCAAAGAGATGTGAGACATACTGGCAGAAAGGTGATGTTACGAAGAGTGAATATGCCTCTTGTAGTTCATGTGACTAAGCAATATTGGAGGCTCCTTTTAAGCAAACACTGTTTCGTCAGCATCAGCATCCTCGTCTCAACGAGATAGCATGAGTCAGTGTGCTTCGGAATAAAATTTTGTGAGAAATCAAATCGGTTGCTCTGAGAATTTTCACGAAGTTTCAATGAGTGTTTCAGTTAGCGCATGGATCATTGCCGATGACAAAATCTCTGTTAAATGATTGTTACAGTAAATGGTTACAGTATATTAAGACTTGTCAGATCGTCTTCAGCCAACATTTCTCGGCTAATGGTACTATCATAAACAATTTATTTGTTCGCTATCTTTTGCCGCTATTAAAGCTGATAGTTCGGTCTTTGGGTATGCATCAGAGACCGGCGCACGCTGTTGCATTCCGTCATCGTATTTCGTCACGGACGGCTCTCGCGTAGTTACGTTAACGTTATCAGTACTTGATAGGAGACCCGTAGAACCATCAGAATATTGTTCATCAAAATATTGAGTCAGTGCCGCAATGCAATTTCAAAGTACACCGAGGGCCTTTGTTCCCGAGTCTAGGTTTATTGGGAGTTACTAGGTTTTATTTAACGCGCGACCGCTCTCTTTACGGCCTACTCGAGAGGCACCCGGCGCCACAGGGCGCATGTGCCTCGCGCTGCAGGCCAAAAGCGTCCGTGGTGAAACGGAACAGAGCTGAAATCGGCGTGGCCGGCCGCAGCTGTGACCTCTGCTCGGCTGCGAGCTGTTATCGGCATGTGCGTGCACCATTTTTATTTCCCTTCGAGTTCACGTCGCCTGAAAGTTGGTTCCGCGTGTATGACACTGCCCGGGACGGGTCCCGTAGACTCATAATAATCTAACAATTTTGTTATTATCTTTGAAGCTCTGACAAAACTTTTGAGATGTTTTAAAAAAAATTATAGATTCACTTCCAGGCATTTATTGTTAATCCTACAACTCCATTTATGCGCATTTCGTTTTTTTTAAATATCTCTTAATAAATTCTGAAAAAAAGGATAGAGTTGTAGATAACCGAACTCCAAATGGTTTCGGAATTATCATAACTTTTTTTTTACTGGTGTCTATTATTGCACAGAGCACCGCCTCTGCCGGTTGCTGCTGCAGCGGCCCTTCAGCTAGTGACCCCTCCCCCCACGCCCTAAAGCCTGGCCCCTTTGGCAGCGGAGGCCGCTTCCTTGTTATTGTTCGCGAGTGTTGACCGCCGCGGCTGACCCGCTTAGTCGCATTGTTCACGCCACTCCGCTGTTCCTTACTCCACTGGAACACTTACGGAAGTCTCCTTCGGGAGTTCCGAGAATATAACAGCGTCGAGGAAGCGCAGTGGCTTAAAGCGCTTGGCCTGATGCGAATGCGTATATACTAAGCAATGGTAGCTAAGGCCGGACATTATAAATGTTTCTAATAAAGTTATTATTATTAAAAAAAAATTATCATCTCTAGCTCTTCCGTGCTTACGAAAGCACGTTAAGCTGTTGGTCCCGGCTGCATCCACTGGGCCAGCGTGGTGGGTAATGGTCCAGTCTCCCTACATTTTTCCATCCATATTCAAGGTCTGTGTCCCAGCAGTGGGAACATATAAAGCTCCCACTGCGAGAGGTCCATATGTTAGTACGAGTTGCGCATCTCCCAATTATGTCGACACTGGACTGGATGGTGCAGAGGAGGGGGGTGGGGGGAGCCGGGGGCGTATCCGGCTGATAACGACCGCGCTCACCGTCGCTCGTACTCAACTCAAATGTCATTAAAACAACTCATTATAATACGAAAAAACGGTACGTTTTACCATCGCACACGCCCGTTGCGTGTTAACACAGCGTTAATGTCTACAAACGCCCATATTTATTATTTTATTTATAAATATTCACAGTAGATAGTTACGTTGTACTAAGGTTTACAATATTCTGTCACTGTTCCCTGGACCTAACTAGATCTAAATGCATGACCACCGAAACATGATATGATATAGCCATTTATCGCGTTGAACTTCCAAAAATAATTGGGAATTCGAACAGTTCAAAGCAATTAATAGATATATCATAATGCATATAGGGCTATATCTTAAAGATACAGCCATTAATCGCTTGAACTATCAAACATCCAATGATTTTTTAAGTTCAAAGCGATAAATTATGGCTATATCATATTTTGTCGTGTTTTGGTGGTCATGCTAGCTGGTCAGGAGAGGCTTGCTTCTAAGTTTGGTCGCGGTCAATCCACCCACACGTTTCTCCCGAGACATATCCGAGGAAAAGTCCCCTCGCAGTCGACAGACCTTCGCACCACATACACCGACCCGCATGTGTCACGTACACCACACAACTTGGACACATATTTCCGCTTCGGCTGTTGGCAATAACAAATGTAAATGTAACGACGTATTGCGGTTGCTCTAATTAAGGCACTTCAAGCACTTTGAAATACGATCGGCTTCGAAACGTATGGACCATGGCAGCCGAAACGTTTTGTGACAAACAAACAAAAATGCTTGCTGGCAAACCAGCGCATTGCAACCATGCAAATAGTAGAATTGGTCAATTGCGAGAAAACCAACCCACACTGGGCCAGCGTGGTGGGTTATGGCCCAATCTCCCTATATTCTTCCATCCATAGGGAAGGCTCGTGCCCCAGCAGTGGCGACACTGCTGTTGATGGACAAGGCTGTTGATGATTATGAGAAATGTTCAGTCAGAGCTTGTCCAATCTGATGAAACACTTTCGAAATTGTTTCGCCAAAAGTTCATGAAATCGACGACAACGAACAAAACTACGATTAAATTAAATTAATACATAAATTCTACCTATTTATCTCTGAAGGGGTAGGCAGAGGTGTATTACTAAGCGGTGAGCCTATTATTATGATGAGATTAGATAACGTATTTCGTTTTTTATTTTAGGTATGGTTCCAAAAACGGGGTAAAACCTGAGCCAAAACTTTCTCAACGTGCTCACTTTCGTATACATTCATTCATCACTAGCGCCTTTCCGGTGCGATGGATGATAATTATGAACCGAAAGGGATGAGGAAACACACCAGATAAATAAACTGGGAACTGGACGTGAAGAAAATGATGTCATCAATATAAACAACTTTTGCTATGGAAAGATATTTAAGAAGATTTCCTGGAGTGAAAATTATTGATATAAAGTTTTATTCTTGAGGATTTCTCACAACTTTAAAGTAAACTTTAATAATTTTTCATACAAACAGCACCTGTAATCTGCAAGTATTCGTAAACTTGATCAATACTGAGTTCCTTCGGTTGAATGTTTTCTAGGTCGCCGTACACCTAACGCAGGCACACGTATGGCAGTAAACAAAACAATAGGTTCAAATGTGGTTGTGTGCGTGGGTACTTGTTGGTGAACTGTTAGCTGGAATTATTACTGTACTTTTAATATTCTTACTAGCCTTAAAGCAGTTACAAGTGAAATTGCAAAAGCACACTTGCTTTTTGGCCAATATGCATGCCGGCTGATGTTATAGACTTACAACCTCTGTTGACATAAGGTTGATAATATATATTTTATAGATAAAATTTTACACGTCTTCTGCCATGCGTATTAATCTGATAATAAAAAAATAACCTTCTGCTTTTCTTTTATCCCACATAAAATTTAAAGGAAATCGTGAATAATAAGTAGATAGATCAAAATGTGTAGATAGATGAAGATAATAGAAAAAGTAAATTTTAAGTTATCCGGTCAAAAATACGGCAATAAATGCATTTGACAGTCATCTCTTGATGTTCATCTTAAACCTTACACTACCTAAACAATCCTGAAGACACTCAACATGTAGAAAACTGATGGGGTTGCATTGCACTTCCCAGCCAAACTGACTAAATTTTTGCTGGTGTGCTAGTTGACTGTACCCTTCTGATCCGCTTATTTGCATTTCTTACTTAAATATAATCAGCTGTTAGACCATCTTCAATTTTACGTCCCGAAGCAAGGGCCCTAAAAATACAGATTGAAATCTGTTGGATGGTTTTTCCCGGCAGTAAAAGTTAATAATGAATGACCTTCTTCAAATCCGATCATACATACAACATCGCGGGTTCATTAAAGTTATCGCAACAAATTATAGAGCTTAACATGATTTTTTTCCCACGTTCTCAGTGTAGGTAGTCCACTTTTAATCAAATTAACATTTTCCAAAATAGTTCTGTTTCATATTGTCTGCAAGTTGTATCGGGTTAGACCCGAATATCATGCTTTAAAATGGATTAAACTGTTCAAATTCAAAATTGTGGTCAATTCGTAGTTCTTCATCTACGTCCGCATCGTGACTATTGATATGCCGCTCAAGCTCAACTTTAGAAATGTCTTAAACTTTATGCATACTATTTATACGACCTGAGCGAGCTGCATCTTTGACATAAAACTTCCGGGCTGAAAATTCTTAAATCAATTTGGTGCTACTCTTTTTCGTAATAAACTTTCTGGTATATTTGGGACGATTTTTTTCCAAAAAACTTATTTATTTGGTGGACAGAAGACCAAATGAAAAATGGTGTAAAACTGTTTGTAACTAAAATAGGTATTTAATATGTATTTTTAATTATTTCTGTCTAACCAGATTCTCACTCTGTGAATAAACAAATAATATGCATGTTATTGCCGAGATTTTCTTGTGTAATATTATTTGGCTTCTTCAGTGACGTACCGAGGAAGGGGTTCGAACTTCGACGCACAAAAGATAGTGGACAGTCAAACGCAATGATTCACTCTGATAACGCTAAACAGCTTTGCAAATGGCACTACCTGCCAATGGAACAATACTCGCACAAATTCGATAACCAACAGGAATAGATTTACGCTTTTCGTAGTATTTCAAAAATAGAGTGTTTCTAATTTATTATATTTTACTGGTATCTGATATCTGTGCTTTTAAAGTGATTATCAAATAATTATTGCTCAATCATCATCAATTTAATGTAATACACATAAAATTAGGCCAATAAAAATCATAACATTAGTCCTATTTCTTTCTAGTGGTGCTGATGCTTTCTTGCGTTTATATTATAAGCAAACATTTTTACGAAAACATTGTAATCATCAGCAATTTCAACAATTTGCTGTAAAAACATTCCTTTATTTTTCTTCTGTCAAAGTCGTTCCCATTGTTGTTTCATTTTGATAAGTATTGGTACTTGCTAGTCATTACTTATTGACGGGCCACAACCACGATTTGTATGCCCAAATTTTGAGATAAGTCGTGAGGTTATTTCCAGAACAAGTCACTAATTTCCACTTGCTCTATATTTTTTACTTTTTTGTTACTTTTAATCCCGAAATACCACATAATGTTTGGCTCTCTGTGAAAAACTTTTAAATCTATGCAGGCAGTGCTGTGGGAAGCAACTAAAAATTGATAATACTAATGATATTACAAATAACTTATAGAAGTTAAAGAAGACAGGTCCAACAGACCTGCATGTGTTTTTCTTTTATATTTGTTTTCACGTAAATTTAGAATACTGATTTATTTCATGCTGGTAAATATAAAATATTTGAAATCCTATTCATGTCTAGATGGTCACGAACAACGAGAGTAGCACACGTGTGCGCGGGCGCAGACGTGACAAGTCGGCGTCAGAGGTGTGTGTGGTGATAACTTTAGCGGCTTCTACTCTTTGCCAAACTGCCGAATTAAATTCCTAGGTCAAAGAGAAATTGCTCAGAAACTGTCCGATAAAAAACCACGAGGAGATGGCATTCTATGAGCGTTCGATATGGTACACCATCATTTTTGGAAGTTTTTTCGACCAGGCGCTTTGTTGTAAGTAATTCGTATTGGATAATGCTGGAATTAGACACAAAAATAATACTAATCACAGAGGTGGCTTTAAAGTTTTCGGGATGAAAGCCCCTATTCAATTTGTTCACTGTGTTAAACCTTTATTCTGTAATAAGAAGATCCCTCTAACTGTAGTTTATTTATTACTTTTGACGTGTGTATTTATTTGTCGACATTATTTATTATTTGAATTCAATTTATTTATAACGGTCCTTCTATAATGGAAACTAACTGGACTTATAAGTAGGCCCATACTTTCTTCATAGGATTTTGATCTAACAGCTATTCCAATAAACGTATTTCTATTGGATAGGAGGCGATCTATTACATGGGAATATGGGTGTTACCCCTTGCAGAATGAATTATTCCAAAGATAAGTTCACACTTTTCCGCGGTGTTACCCTAACGGTCGTGATATCGCGATTATCAATAATCGCAACGAAGCGGAACCGCAGACAGCGAGGAGACGCATCCTCAGGACCAATTCGACTTTCACCTCGCAGCGGGTGCCCGAAGGCAGATAGCGGCCAGATGACAATTAAGAAAAATGTTTTTGTAAAGTGTTCCACAACAAATGCGATAAGGGCAGAGAGTGAAGGTGACATGCGGCCGGCGCCCGCGCGTCACTATTGTGTGTGTGGAGGGGGGGTGGAGGGGTTGTGCGATAAGAGGCACCCGGGCTGACCCCGCGGCAGCCGGCGCCGGCTGCCGACGGACGTGCCTCGCGCGCCCTTGCCTCATCCACTACGTGACGCCCATCGAGATTGCTGCCTCACAGACACGTACCGATGGCTACTTGTGTTACGACACACCAAGAACACCCCGTGATCCGATGGAGCGCGACCGGTGCCGGCTGCCGGCGACCGGCGCCCGCACCCGCGCACGTGCGCTGTTCTGTCCCATTACCCCATTGCCGGCGGACAGAACCCGTCCCGGTGTTGCTTTAGCACGTGGTCAAAATCTCGTGTGGTGGAGAGAGATTTTGTCCACGTCCCGTGCTAGGCCTGCAGCAGTAGAGAGGAGGCAGTGTCGCTCATGAGGCACGAGCATGGCGGCCGACAATGTAGCGATGTGTGTGGACGCTCCTACGAGGGGCGCGGGGTGTGCGCGGGACAGGGGGAGGGGGGCCCGCGCTGATAAGCGCTGAACCGGCGACCTCCGGCTCCGGTTGAAAAATATAAACTATATTTGTTTGAGCGTCCTCCTGTCTCCCCGCGGCCTCCGACCCGATGGCGACATCGCACCAGACATGCGAGGATCTATTATCCTACCGGAATGATGTTCAAACGATTATTTTTTATCCATGTCCTATTCCTATCCAACACTCATCACCTTTTTTACACCCTAAACAATATCGACTTAATGGGCGAAACCGTTTGAATTAGAAACAATAAACTCATATCCAATATAAATAGGTCCTTAATTTAGAGTCGATTGTCGTACGACACAGAACGGTCTTCCAAAGATCCTGTAATTCTTTACCTAATTAGTGTACTTAATAAGCTTTTAAATATTTCGACAAAGACTGTAAAACCGATTGTAGCACTGCACAGCTTGTAATCACTTGGTATGATGTTGTCACTACACAATAATAATCTCACATCAACCATTAATTATGTTAAGTCATATATATAAATACCAACATAATACTTAAGTAGTTTCTAGAACGTCAGTCAATAAGTAGCCAATAATCAAATGAGCGTAAATACATTAACAGAATGTGATGGTTCCGAAGAAGTCGTCAGTATTTTTTTTTGAATACGCTTCTAAGAAAGGTTATTACCTAATAATATTATAGTTACTGACTGACATCTTTACGACGAGGAAAGGACATAAGCTTCAAAGTTACGACCCTGGTTAACGGCGCTGATAATGGTTATGATAAACTTATAAATATTTAAAACTAAGTTAATGATAAAATTGATCGCACAGATTTCACTTACGTTATTTCTGGTAAAACATTCCGGTTGCGTAACCTGTTTTTTGACTGAAATAATAACCTAAGTTTATTATTCTAGGTTCACAATGTTAAACAATCGCAATGAGACACTTTTATAACATTGTTGGTATTATCAACTCTTTATTTATACATAATGTTTTCTTCTTCTTTGTGTATTAGCTAAAATACCTATGATTATATTTTAGTTTATAAAAAGTATGGTATATTGGTTTACGTTTTTCGATATCTATCTTTATAATTGGGACTTTCACGATCCATCAGAGGAATGCCGATTACATAAAATGCTGCTAAAATTTTTATTATGCAATGCGACTATTAGTAATCTTTGTACTGTGAAAACTCTAAAAATGACCTAGGAATGATCCTTGAGGAACACTCTTTTGATTAACTTTTGTTTGGATATTGTCACTTTAAAATTTTACTTAGATATTGAAAGAAGATATTATTATTATTAAATTATCAGTTTAAAATCCCCTTATAATAACAACATACTGTATAACCTGAGTTTGATAATAAATCCTTACCATCATGATGCCTTCGATAAATCACAAAGTATTTCTAGGCTGTTTTAAGTCTCACACCGCAAAAATCAACTGTTCAGCTTTTGGTTAAATCAACTTAACTACTTAACTACTATTAATAAGTCGTACAAAATCTATATCTTTTTAACGTGCTCTACCATTTTAGAATCATCACTGCTGCTCAGCTTTAGGTTATCTGGGGTCACCGCAGTCTGTTGTTTTCTTCCATACATCTCGATCAGCCCTCATTAACTCATCTCCTTCGTTATCATTCATCAATCTTTTGTAATGCGATACGAGAGGTGCTACCAATGTCAGCATTAAACTGGCGTACAAAACTAAAACGTTTTTCTTGGAATATCGTGTAGGTATGTCAGAGTTAGTCTCCCTGCGCGTGTATTTAGTCAACACACAATTATTCGTGAACCATTTATCACCAATGTCGTGTCTCTGTGTGTTGTGACGATAAATTATTTATTGCCTAACCAGCAGTAATTGAATTAAACATTTCCGATCCGTCTCGTATACCTACTTCCTACCGCAATCAGACCAATTACACATTCGTTTCATTGTTTTCAATTTAATTGTTAATGCTGCAATAATAGTTGTTGGAATAATGGAAGACAAACCAGTCCATAGTCGGGAACATAGTATATGTAGTGTAAGTGGCAGCGAGTGACCGGTCAGCGACCGAGTCCCGACGCCACGCACGCAGTTTTGAGCCGAACCCGAACATAAATAAATGTAGCATTGCATAGCCGTGTGGCGACAGAGTAGAATACAATTGTCACCACCCCTGTCACTCTCTTGGGTATCGTTCAAGGCGACATGCTGGATTTCACTAACACTTAAACAGGCGATTATTATTTAACCGTCTCTTTTGGACATTTTACCGTATGGAAAAAACTGTCATAAACTGACGTACATAAATCACGCCTGTATCCCCGAAGGGGTAGGCAGATGTGAACTAGCACCCACGTTTCGCCAGTTATGTTAGGTCCCATGTAATAGGTGGCGAGCCTATTGCCATTTATCGGGTACAAAAGTCGCAGTAGGTACATAGCTAGGTGGTATAAGAGGAACGATGCTGCCCATTCCTCATCACTGATTTATCCTCGCCGCCTTGTACGACACCCCCGGGAGAGATATGGGGTGGTGACAATTGTATTCTGCTCTGCGGTCACCACGCGGCGGTTATAAACTGACGGTTATCCTTTAATCGCTTGTTTTACGTGTTGGTGAACTCGGGCCTAAGAGTTGTGACATAACGTAGAATGGGCAGCGGATTTACTGGTGCACCATCTAGCAAAATACAATTAAAGTCTCCGGCGAATGGCAATAGGCTCGCCCCAATTACATGGGACATGAAATAAATTGGCGAAATGCGGGTGTTAAACCCCTCTGTCAAAAAGGCTTGATTTATGCATGTATGCATAGTGATACCCACAGATAGTGGTGATACCTATTGCATAGTGAGCACTTCTGGCCCAGGCACTTCGGGAGCCGCCATCTACTGCTTCAAGCAATAGTCCGATCATAACATTATTATTAACAATAATATTATTATTTCTGTGCCCTCACAGGGAAACTAAATCAGTTATTGATACCTGTAGCTACAGTTTGAAGTTCTGGAATGAATAACACATTTTGACAGAATCTAGTTTATTTTGATATAGTTTTCTCTACCAGGGAGAAGTAATTGTGATGACGATAGCATACAACGTGGTTGTCACTCACCTTGCCCGCCTCTTCTTCCTCGAGGCAGCAAAGAGTTGCAGATATCAGCGAAAATAGAGTTGCTTAGATGTTAGGTGTGAGTGTAAGAAATATTTGTTTATACACCCGTGTTAAATGAAAATACTTCGTTATTTCAAAGTATTTATGACAAGCGTAGGTACTAACGCCGGCCGACATCGTTACATATTTGGCGAGCAGATTATGGTCAGCAGAGCCTTATACAGCAAGCCAGGGAAAACACTTCCGGCCGCTCGGGTCACCGCACAACGACAAAGGCATTACTGGTATTTGACCTGTGATTACATGTTGGGTGAGTGACTCATTTGGCACGGGAGGTTCCTACTTACGCGTCTATGCAGGGAGCAGAGGAGACGCGACCCACAGAATACTAGGTGAGTCACGCGCCGTCGCCACATTCCTTTTAGCCAGAATACCTGGAGGAAGGACGGGGAAAATGGAAATAGTCTGTAAGACCGCTACTTGCTTGAATTTCTTCAATATTGCTACGATATTTTGGTACTACCGCAGCAATTTACACTAACCCAATTGGTGACAGTGGTAAGAAATGTCGCTATATTATGTTGTGTTTGAATAATGGAAAGTTAAATATCAGTCTATGTCCATGTCGCCCACCCATCCCCTGCGTCTCCTCTGCGACACAACTATATTAGTAAAGTAGTTTGTTATGGATGTCATTAGTGTAAGGGTTAAGTTAATGAGCATAAAATCCATTATTTTTAATGACTGTCTTTGGCAAACATGTTAAGTGTGCTATTTGAGAGATGATTAGTCTTTTCCATTGAATCCTGTAGATTTAGATGTTTAACAAACGTTAACTTTTGTAAACGACTCTTAAAATTGCGGCTTAATTTGGCTTTTGCTAAGCTATTCTGTCTCGTATCTTTTTTAATTATTTATTTTTGGACTATGAGTCCAGAAATGATTTATGAGTAAAGAATCTAGAAGCACGGCTCCTTCACTGTACCCTTACCTTACCTTACACCAATACCTTACACAGTGCAGACTTTCTCTTCTTCTTTCTTTTGCATCAGTTTCAACTCCATTGTCAGTATTCACTAAATTCAGATAACTCATTTTCGTATTTTATGGAAAAAAAAACATTTCATTGATTCAGTTTTCAATTTATCAAAACACATTTTCAATGACAGCTTTTTTTGCAATATAATGCACAAAACAGATTAAAGTGATGAAACGCTAACAAAATCCATACTAGAAAATAATCTCCAGAAATGTTTAAATCAAACTTGACAAGGTTGATAATCCAACGAAGAATAATCTGCTTAATTACTTGAGCCTTTAATTTGATTTAGTCAAACTTGTCTTATTAATAACAAGTGAGATCGGCTAAACTTTGTTTTGTAATAAAGTTAAGCGAGCATCAAATATAAATGTATATTTTTTTTAAGTAACGACTGTTTCATATTTTTGAGACCTCTTCAATTTAGTTAAAAGGGCGCGTGCAGTTGTTAACCAAATAGGTGAGCTACGAAAAAACCTTTAAAAGCCTCTGTCAATTAGCTGGCAGACAAAGGCGCATCGAGCAGACCGCTTTGTCTCTCGCTGTCAGTACACTGAAGTTGTCTGGAGGCAGTCGCTCTGGCAGATAAGATAAACCAATATTTTGTAATATCGCCTCTGAATCACGTAATACTTATCGGTGGCTGCGTATTTATGTGTCGCGTACTGGCGTACAAGTGTGAACTGTGAACCATCTTAGGAGAAATTGCGGACTGTATACGTACATCGCGCCAGCTGAAAGTTTTGTCCCACAGTAGTGGCACCATTGCTAAACATTACTATTGTTAAATTTATAACTTTGCCCTAAGTCTCCTAGCTTGTACAAATCTCGTGGATGAGACGGTTACAAGTGTATTCTGAATTGCCGTCCTGGATAACTAACTGAATAATAATGAACAGATGTTGATAAGGTTGTACGCATACAATATAAAATAAAGCATTGAGTAGGTATACGATATTAGAAACCGAATAATAAATATGGCAGAAAATGTGATCGGACGAAATGTCACAATATTTCTCTAAATGGATGTCAGCTTTGGCGTATCGAATGTCTAGTATATTCATGTGGTTGACGCGGACAGATACAGTCGCCTGCAAGTATTATCGGCCCATCGCATCAGCTCTCCCATCTGTTGGCAGCGTCTGGTTTCAGTCCACGTGGCCATCGCACCAAGCGAGGCTCATTAACCCTTAACCACTCGCATATGCCCAATGGCTAATATTTTAGGCTAGTCGATATCGCACTAAGTGTAGATTTTTATACTACTGGTTGAGGTATAATAAAACGATTTGAAAAAATAGTTGATGAAAAACGTAACAAAATTCATATTTTAGATATAAAAATTGTAAATTAAAAATATATCCTTCTGTTATGTAGTATTTATGCCTTCACAACATTAAATATTTTTGTGGTAGTTGACTTATAAGTTGTTATCTTGTCCAGTCTCTATCAATCGTAATGTCGGGTAAGATAATAACTAAACACGGAAATACATGGACTAGTAGTTAATTATATTGCTTACAATAGTTATAAGTAAGAAAAAGAAAGGTTTATTCATATAAGGTTACAATAATAATTATAATGTATGAATCGTGAAAAAAGAGAGACTCAGGAAGCAATGTTCTGAGAAAAACAAGCAATAAATTCTGTAAGTTCGGTTCTGTTCTCCATTTACATGAAAAATTAAGTTAATTACAGATATAATGAACTATATAATTATCGCGATTATAAAATAAATCAATTATAAATGTTTATTCACATTAGAGTATACAGTCCTTTAAACTCAAGAGCTTACAATAAAATATTGAAATGAAAAGGCAACGATTGATAATGATTGATCACATCACATCGCAGATCGCACGGCTGCGGAGTTGTTTTGAAGCGATAAATCAGGACAAATGATCGCAGAGTAGACCCCTCCCCCTCCCCCCTCCCCCCTCCGCCTGTGTTTGCCAACAAACATTGTCGTTAATTGCACACAAACATGGACGCCCCACGGAAAATTATATCATATTCGTTAATTATAACCTTTATAATTAACGAGTGTGCCCACTCAACTCGGGTTCATTTTAAAACAAACACCTATAGAGCTTGCTGGGCTGGGGCAGTGGGCAGTGGTGAGGTTGCGATTGCTCGAATCAAGCAATAACCTCTGTAGATGGTCATTGGAGGGATGACCTTTCCTCAACACCTCATCGTGCACATTAAACCATTCAGAGGGATGCTTTCAAAATAAATAAATAAATAAATATTTTTACACTCACACCTATCATCTAGCCCAAAGTAAGTAGCCTAAGCACTTGTGTTATGGATACTAGATGACGGACATATTTTTAATATAATTATGTATATAAATGTTGAAAATATACTACATAAACATATACACAACCATGACTCGGGAACAAACATTTGTGGTCATCACAAAGTTTGCCCCTACCAGGATTCGAACCCGGGACCTCTTGGCCAATACCCAGCAATCTGAGCATTCGACCAAGGCGGCCGTCAAAAAAATTGTATTGCACTTGAATTTTAAAATGAAATGAATTTTTTATTTTAATTTAAAACCGGTTATCGTGGCTACTATTATTATATTACATACCAAATTATTGTATATTCTGGTATATTGAGTGTCTGTATTAGATCATCTCTATCACAGAACATATCAAAGAGATCTCTACTTTTTACTACGATTTATAATATACTACTTATTAAATGTAAATGAAAATGAAATGCCTAAATGAAATATTAATATATATCTAATAAATTATTGTAATGTTTTTAAATGTTAAATGCTAAATTAAGTAATTTACTGACACTTTTGTTATTATTGTTAAGGGTTTAAAACGGAAAATTTTACTATATCAACATCAATTAATTGCTACGTTCTTACAGGGTGTCACTTACATGTACCTATACTTATAGTACTATAAATCTCATGTTTAAACCTAATGTAGTGACTTGCAATAAAGATATATGAATAAAGATATATATACTTCCAACTGAAACCAACTATATCTAACAAACAGCATGAATAATGAAAAAAAGACAATTTTCCTGTTGAGCCCTACTGTGCTTAAAACTTACAGGTTCAAGCCCAAATGTCAAGTGGAATGTGTAAACCGACTCTAAAAGGCTATTGACACGGTTGATCACGGTATTGAATACATGGAACTTTGATTTTGTCTCTATCTATGCGACTCTACCACCTTTATCCTTACCATAATACTATAATATAGTATTGAGTAATTTCGAGATTTCTTTTGCTGTAATTTGATAATAATATACCTACTCAAATTGGTAACAATACCATGTTTACACACCTCTCGTCTATAACTATCTTCTACAACTCCCTCCTATCCTAATATGCATAGTTCATTGTGTCATATGTCTATGCAATATGTTGTGTTATCCTTATTTCCCTTTCCCTCTCGTAAGACTTTGGCATTTTTACTATCAAGCCTCCATTGAAGAGGTGCCCCTGAGGCAGCCACTGCGCCTGAGGACGCCTGAGTAATGGCGATAAGATTGCGCGTGCCCATTATCTTCGCGGTGACGTCATAATGGGTCGTGACGTCACGGCGCTCGGTGACGTCGGCTGCTGCGCTACTGATATGGAAAAACAAGCGAGAGGCAGTGTTGTAGTTCTTCGTGTAGACGTGTGTTGGATATTTTCAACTCGCTCTTCCTTCATTGACATGGAGATTTGTTTGCTTTTTAAGGATTGATAGAGCTTGTCCAATGAAACTTGGGTAATGGCTCCATCGGGAGGACGTAGGCGTATTCTGGATCATATATTACATGAAAAAAAAAATATTTGCTTCTCTTTCTCATAATTTTGAAATAAAAATCAAGTCATAGGATGTAGGTTCATGGACCTACTGACGAAAAATCTTAATTAAATCCGCTGAATCTGCGTAGGTAGGTATAATATGTAACCGCATCCGGTATTTATTGTGGGAAGCAACTTGTATTATTATACGAGGGCCGGTCAATAAGTCCGTGATTTTTGGAATAAAACACAGATTTTTTGATAAATAATTTTATTTTTTAACGTAGTCTCCCTTGAGCTCTATACACTTTGTCCATCGCTTCTCCAATTTTTTTATCCCTTCCAAAAATATGATCAAAAAGAGGTTAAAAAAATTCAAAAGGTCACGGACCCGCCCTCGTATAGACATACAATAATGACAATTTCTGTCAGTTATGTATGTCGAGATCTTTGACGTGCTGGTGACTGTAGTAGGTAGTAGATCAGCACGCTTTAAACAAAATAAGTGCAGGTCAGCTTATTTCTACTCTAGTTAACAATAGTTCGCTCAAAACCATTTAAACATCTCATCTTAAAGTAATTTTAGCTTATGTCGAATAAGCAAGTTATTATAACACAAAACCAATTGAAAAACTTATGTTAAAGTAGTTTCACTACGAAAATTAAGGAAAAACAAAATTTGTATAGAACAGCCATTTTTTTCAGAATTGTAGAGCCAGTTGTAATACTGAGATTTTGAAATGGTTTGTCTGTTATGTTGTTACTGTTTTAAAAATAGCTTGTAGGTACTTACGCTGTACTTAGAAAGATGAATTGTGTCCACCGGTGGCCGCTACGTCACAGTCGAGTTGCCGCCCGCGTCTCGGCGCAGTAATGTTTATTCAATGTGGTGCGCTACCGGCACAGGTGACGGCGGGGGGGCAGGGGGGGTAGTAATAACTCAGTGTTACAACACTTTTCCATTAGCTTACTTTAGCGCTCGCCATAAGCTGAAGTTAGTGTACGCATTCGCTATGTTTCAGAATTCATATTTTCTAAAATGAGAACCTTTATGATCAATTTGGAAAGTAACGTTCAAAGTTTATCACCAACTAATTCAACCTCTATTACATTTAATAATACTAACTGCATAAAGCTGCACTTAATTCAGGTTCAAGTCTTTTTACGCCAAGTAAAACTTTTTTTACACAATACTCCATCAGTTTCTCTAAATGAATTTCGCACTGATTCATCAATCTAGTATTCATTCATGTATAAGTACTTGTCAAGAATTTAATTTCAAAACAAGTATCCAAACAAACTCAGCTAGCTACACTTGTACGTTCCTGAACTACTTACATCTACCACTTAACTGAGACGTCATCCGTGAATTTTTTAGTGCAAGGATGATTTTTTGTTAGTGTTCTTTTTCTGTGGTAATTATTTAAAGGAAATAACACTTTATTTAATTGTGTATTACCAAATATACTAACACTAAAATATACTGAATATGCTTTCCCGTGGTCAAATTCAAATTGTTTATTGCTTGTCACATTACATAAATACATGTCTCATAATGGAATGAGTAAATCCCGCAACTAGGAAAAAGGATTGTGCTTAATTGTTTCGGAATTGTTAGCGCACTAGTCAGCATCTCTTTACCAGGAAGTGGTTTAAATAGTACATTTAAATTAGTACATTACATTAAATATATTAAAATATAACTAGACACGCTACTGCGACAGTAACTTCACGAAAATATTCATACTTACTTACTACGCAATTAAATATAAAATTAACACCTAATTGGTCGAGGCTCTCCTGCGGAGGTCGCGTGTTCGACTCTTGCCTGAACACACAAATATTTAAACATCATTATTAGTACAAAGAAATATAGACTGGAAACATTTGTTTTCGTTTCCCATTCACAGTATTTCGAATGTTCATTCGTCGAGCATTCAAAAAAACGGAAGGCAACTTTTTGTAATGGTTGTTATGACATTGCAACGTTAGAATTTCAAACAAATAATCTCGTTAGGAGTTTCTTTTGTGTTTATCTAGGGATCACTTTGCCATTTTTTCTATGAGTAGGGACATTAATCCACATGGTAGATATATTACCACAAACTAGTTAAAATTGACCAGTTGAGAATTGAACAGCCAGTTGGATATAAAAATAGATGCATTAATTCAACTTAAGTTTATTCTTCTGTGGCACATTGTCACTCGATTGAAATAAACCCACCGCTTCCTATTTTAATATATATATATGCCTAGATATTTATAGAATTGCAAATAAAAACTATAAAAAGTATAAAGGCTTAGTAATTTAATAATTAATACTAGCAGTCTAACCAATTGGCTCTTTAGTTAAACAGAACTCAATATTATGTTGTGTTTGTTATGATTATGACTAATTAGCTCAAATATGCATCATAGATAGCTAATAAATAATATTGTCTTGTTAAATAAGTATATCTTTCCAATAAAAAAACATGTAACAGAAATAACGCACACCTAGAATACTACCCTAGCTAACATTTATACATACATACATACATAAATCACGCCTATATCCACGAAGGGGTAGGCAGAGGTGAACTAGCAACTAGTAACATTTATAACCCTATACAAACTGTGGTGTTGTTAAAAAAATCGATTTTTTTTAATTTTATTCCCCTAGGTATACAAATTGTTCGGTGAGTAGGTAAAAGCAAAAAGTATGGAAAAATCGGAATATAATTTTACAATTTCGAATATTATGATATCACCATAGTTTTTGCTTTTACCTACCTAAGTTACTTTGGGAAGTGTTCAGGGTGTGCGTTATAATTTCTGTTGCATGTTGTATAAATCGGCTCTAAGTATAATATCTATTACATGAAACAATAAATACATTGAGTATTGGACATGTACAGACACATTGGGTAAGGGAAAGGTGCGAGTGAGGACCACGTGGGGACAGGCATGGCTCAAAATTCCCAGCCGCTAGACCACACTCCTGGCCGCAACAAGACAAAGGGCTTCCGAGGAAAACCCTCAATAGAGCACAAGTGATTTAGAACTATGCACTTGGTACTCAGCACTAATCCTCGCGGTGTTCCCACGCACTCCGCGCACGATACACATTGTTAGGGTTTTTTACCTGCACACGCGCTACAATCACCCCTAGCACAGTATACCCAACCTCTAGCCTCTGACCAATAGTTGCAAAAGTGGATTTGGTGCACATAATAATAATATCAATGTTACCAGGGTTAATAAATTCACTGAAATATATTAGAATTTCATCCGGGATAAATTAACCGAAAGGGTTGCTAAAACTGTTTGCATTATCTTGATTTATAATGGAAAAAAATTACCCCAAATTATCGATATTACTTAAAAACAGCCTGTTGCTAATAAATACGAAATAAATTTTACAAAATTTAGGTCAATTCATGACAGATATAAAAATTAATTGAAACCTGAAAAAGTATCCCTCTCTTTTTTTCATTGTTGTCCCTTTCGAGGATCATTTGTGATAACTAATGCTTGTGTATTCCGTTTGGTCAATTGTGATTTGGTGAAATTATTCCCATTAAAACCCATTCGTTAAATACCATTTTGAAGGGAAGTCAAAATAAACCAGTGTGCCTCTTGTCACTAGTCTAACGACGATGATACGATTGCCCTAAACAAGTTCTGACAGTATGCTTAGAGAGAAATAATCTATCAAAATCAAAAATAATAAGTAAGTGTTAGTTTTGATTTTAATTTGAACATTATAAGTGTTAGAAAAACTATTACAAAGAATATTGTTTGTTAGAAAAAGTTCAAAAATTGTAGTCTATAGCCGAGGGGTTTAGGCGTTTGCTCGGATTGCAGAGGACGCGGGTTCGTTTCCCGCATCAAGACTAAAATATTTCCGATTTTTTTTCTAACCACAATATTCTTCGTAATAAGTAAGTACTTTCCAACGTACCACGGAAATAATTAGAACGCTCCTTTTAGAATATATTTTACTTTCTTACCTTTTATATTCAAACAATTGTTTAGTTACATTAGTGATTATCTCCCATTGTCCCTAGTCCTTTGTTTATTGTAAAACTCTAGTCATCTAGCAAAGTTGTACACGGGGCTTAAATGACGAACTGCTTACGCAACAGCTGCAGGTAGCTGCATCGGGCGCTATGTTGCTGGAATATTGGAATGTAGAGACATTTTTATTTGAACATTATAATGTCAGATGTTAGAAAAATTATCACCAAGAAATTTGTAGTTGGAAAAAGTTTATTTCCAGTATAAAGACTTTAATATTTCGGACTTTTTCTAACCACAAATTTATATGTAGAGACATTCCAATGTTTTAGCAACATTGCGACTGCGAAGTGCCTATAGAGCTATCGGCACTTGACGACTAATAAATATTGCAGATGTATTGAAATTCAACCGTAAAATATCGTAAGTTATTCCCAAATATATTGATTCTAATGTACTAGGTACTTATTTGGAACACAAAACATTTGTAATCACAAAATCAATCGCAATGGGATTTGAACTATACGAATTATGTTGGATTAGTAGTGACATTCGATGAAGTCGGAGAATGTTTATACATATATTACATACATAAATCACGCCTACATCCCCGGAGGAGTAGGCAGAGGCGAATTAGCACCCACGTTTCGCCAATCAGCTAGGTCCCATGTAATAGGTGGCGAGCCTATTGCCATTTATCGGGCACAAAAGTCGCAGAATGTTTATGGTTAACTGAAAGTAATATTGCAGTGGCCAGCTTCCCGTCAGCATCTGGACATGTCAGTCCCAATGTTCCCTGTTCATTGCAAACCACAAGACGTAGGTAATCCGCCGCCTGCTGGCAGCGCCATTGTCGTCGCGTCATGTCGCGCGACACGTCAACGTGGCCACGCTTTGTTTCAGCAATAGATTGTTTTTGTTCGCGTCGAGGGTTAGCGAACACAGACACGTGTGCCGCGCCCTCGGCCCCGGGGGACGACTGCACCCGGAACCCGGCCCCGCTAATGGGATGAAATTGATCGCGGCCCGCGGACAGCTTTACGGCGTTCACGGAACAATGTCCGGGCCTAATTTATTACTTTCCAAATCGCTCGCGCTCCGACAAAAACGCAGCGACAACAATTTTTTACGTGTTTGGTTAGGGTTGGTGATTTTATTGGGAGATAATAAAGTGTGCGACATAATTTACTGTTATTTTAGGTCAAAAGTCAACTGAAGCGCGATAAAGACGCTTCAGCGCGGCTACACTGATCGAGAATGCGGGCACAATTCAGTTTGGTTCGTTACTAACGCGACATATTTGGAAATAATACACAGCGACCTATGTCAAAACTGCCAGAATAATTGTAAAAACAATATAATATTTTTACAAATATTCTGGCATTATCTTCCGCCTGCCTGACAATAACCCTCTTTATACTGTTGTTGAAGGTTTGCTCTCCACCAATCACCATTATAATACATTTTCCTACAACGGGCCGCTATTAGTTGACTTTAACCCCTGGCATGAATCAGAACTAGCAAATTCTGCGTTATTTTTTTTGCGTTGTTCGTCTTAGGACGTGCTAGGATAGGCTAGGGATATCTACAATACCCGGCACATAAGGTGACCTAGGCGCAGCGCAGTAAAACCTTTTTAAGTATTAATTGAGGTTCAGTATGAGGTGCGACGTGTGTAACTATAGCAACGAAGGATACCCGCTTCTGCGGGTTCAAAATTTAGTTTAGACACTTTTCCTTCAAATAAACTTGGGCGGACGACTGTCATTTTGGTTCAGCTTACGTGAAGTTACGTGCCGGGAACTATACTCAATGAAAGATGTCCATAAACATTCAAGTTAAATATATTTTATGAATATGATAACTAATATGATAAGATCGAATATAATAGGATATGCAATATAATTATTAAAATATTTTTCAATACAATTGCTCATAAATTGACTCTTATTGCACCATTTTAAGGTTCATAATGCAGCATATTATGTACTAGTGCGTAATGGTATATTTTTAATGCTTTTTTTATGTTAAATTCTCCCTATATTTTTAAGGAAGAATAGGGTCTAGCTCATACAGCCATGTCTTTAGTATATTTAGTCTGTATTCATGTGGGTGAAATGAATATAAATGAAATTAATTTTACGTTAAAAGAGGGATGTCACACGTTTTAAGGAGTGCTCGTCGCGAATTTAATGGTAACAGAGTTCATGATGGCAACTGATGAGGTGGTGAAAACCACTATAACAACAAACACATAACTTTTTTTTAATAATTTCTTATAATTGAACGTCAACACAGATCCTTAAGCATCAAAATAACACCACTTTCATTGCAAAAAATCCACTCTGAAACAATAATTTTGGATTAACAAAAAAATAATTTTGACTTTCACCTTTGAAACGCGCCAAACACTCCAAAGTTTATGCTGATTGAATTTGTTTATGGACATTGAATATTTTTGCATTGATGGTGTAGCTTATAACGTTAAATATTGGAAACTGTTTTTCTTTTCGTTTCCAGTGTTTATCGTTATTTCTTTGACGATTCATGAGTGTTTGTAATAATACCTTATATGAATAAACCATATTTTCATTTTCATATATTTATGAGCTAGAAACCTTGTATTTATGAGCTAGAAACCCAAAAACCTTGATACAAGTATTTCTTTTTAATCGATGGAAGCAAAGGCTGACGCGGGCAACGCGTGGTCGCAGGCATTTACGTGTCAAGGACACGGAGACTGGCAGACGGGCCAACACAGCGTACCGTATAACAATTAATAGTGAGCAAAGGTGTCGCGTTTCAGTGGCTCGGAGACGACACGAGATGCGATGCGAGGCCCTTCTCGCCTGGGAACATTCTCTTCAAGGCTAAATGACTGGCAAATATTTAAAAAAAACCTTAGTTACCAAGACGTCTTGGTTCGCCGATTGGACAGGCATCTGCCCGGATTACAGAGGATGCGAGTTCGTTTCCCGCATCAATCATTCTATACTATTTTTCGAATAATAAAACCTTAGTAGATTATTTTCAATTTAATAGAACCAATTAATTCTAAGTCCGAAAGGGTTCAAGAAACAAGCCTCTTGCTACCAACTGTTAGTTGATAGAAAAAAACTTGACAATAGAAACTAGAAGTTTGACGATAATGGACACTGCACTTTTGTACCAAATACAATAGTAGGTATTTGGTACAAAAGTGCAGTGTCCATTTCTATGTCAAAGTATGAAGTAGCTTATTAGGAAATACAATTTTTCTGGGATAGTAAAGTAGGTACTGAAATATGTATTGATAAAAATCACTGCCACGAGTATTGGTGAATTTGGAGCGTGCGATTTTTTACTCAGATCAAATCTATAACAAATATCACTCATGGTTATCCCCTAAAGACTAGTTTGTAGACGCATATAGCCATTCATGTTCATGTCAGGTTCCTTTTTTTGGAATACTGACCGACAACAGAATACAGTCGTCACCGCCCCCTTTCACATCAATTTGGTGTCGAAAATGGCGACTATGGGATCTCCAAGGTAGTTTAAGGCGGAGCGGCCTAATCAAATCTTTGAGCATTATATACTAATCATAATAAAATCACCCCAAATAATTTGGGAACAGGTTAGGAAGTAGATGTCTGGTCAGGAAGATCATCATCTCTCTCCTCCATTTCAAGATTATCTGGGGTCGGCGCAGTACCTACATATTATTATGTATGTTTCCTTCCATGCATATGGGTCACATGTCACATCAAGTCATCCACTTCCTTTTGACTAAATTAATATCATCATCAGTGATGAATGAGTATTGAATCTATAGAAAATGTAATGTATAGAAAAATTACGGAATAGACCATGTTGAGAGACCGATGAACGGAGTGTGTCATTTATTTACTTTGAGTAAGCTTTGATTGGTGGTTTGCCCTCCGATTTTCGGGTATACACCGGGGGATCTCCCTCAGTCGACTTTTGCAATAACTGGGCTGAGTTGGGCTGGCACATTCAATGTTATTTATGAGCTCCCAGGCTAGCATGGAAGCAACACGGTGACAAGCTCCATTCTTATAATACTGACAGTGATGACTGCAGTTTTTCAATTACTTAGGTACTTAATTATGGTCATCATTACATTGAATAAATTGCATAGAAATCATCAGTATTTTTAGAATGATCGAAGACAACATAAAGTAAAGTCCATAAAATATCCTTAGGTAGATAAAGTTGATGAGTGTAGTTGTACTTATCTAGAGGATAACAACTTAAAAAGTTTTACGAATACTATACCTAATAGATCAGTTTAAAGTTAATATTATTCATGTACCCAATGCACCAAAAATACTTAAGTTTTATTACCAAGAACTCAAACCACCTACTGATTAATTATTGCATAACTATGTTTTGTTCCTGCTCATATTGATGTTTCTTTATCTGTCCGCACAAATTTTTGTAAGGGGTATCATTCAAGATAGTTACCCAATTAGATCAATCAAGGAAAAAAACATGTGGTCTTTGAAATTGGGATTGCGAAGTGCCGATACGCTGCGCGAGTAATGCCTACATTTCCTTTTTTGAGTACTCGAGCGGTAACGTTTTCAGTCCCCTAAAACTTTACAAAATGAGAAAATTTTGTCTTTTTAGATTCAGTATACCATAATCTAAGTCTGTACATTTCTTTTTACTTTATTCAGTGGAGTTAAATTAAAAATATAGTATAATGCTCGAGGAAGTTTTTATGTAAAAAATAAAATATTTCGATGCTAATAACTTTTATTGTAAGCAATATTTTGTAAAAATAAAAACGCAGAAATCTAGTTTTATATTATATTTACAACATATCCAAAAATTATTAAAATTGAACGGTGTTTACGGGGTGAAAAACACTTGAGACGTAAACGTAAAACGAAAAGTTAAACTAGTCATCCGAGCGCTATTAGGTACCAACCTAGGTACCTACTGTGTCACGCCAATTTTTTTCAAGGTTCTAGCATTGAATACAAAGCTTAAAAGCCGTCCACACCTAAAAACCTCAAAATAAGTAGCGTTTCACTTGAATTTTCGCGAGTTTAGGGTTCCAGTGGAAAAGACTTCAACGAGACGCGTCACGGGATGCGCAACACCTGCACAGATTTTCTTTTGGCTATAAAGCGGCCTTTACATTTGGCTAAAGTCAGTAAGCTAAATTCAGAGAGTCAGATGGGCAGGGCAGTCTTGACTCTGATTGCCTAATTGGTATGTCTAATGGTCTGAATGCCTTCACATTTGTCTAAATTCAGGGTCTAATGTTTATTTAGTTACCTAAATTTTGCCTAATGTCACTTAAGATGGGAAATATATGGTGGTTCACAATTCACATCACAGCAGTGGATTGTAGGACGGGGGACGGCCGTAAGTAAATAATGTGTGTCTCCCCGCGGACATTGGTCCTCTCCCAAATTGGGGAGCAGGACGAGGGAGCGGGGCGGGGTGGGAGCGGCGGGGGGCGGCAGGGGCGCGGGTCGGCCGCCGCCGTGCGCTGCGCCGCAGTCTGCGATCGGCACCTGGCGCGCGCGCATGTGTTCTCTCGTGTCCCACGCTGCCATGTTGCACGACGCGTGGCCCAGCGCCTGGCACAAGCCCGAGAGCTTCGAGCTGGACGCGTTCATATCGGACACCATGTGCTTCAAAGGAGGTGAGTGGGGTGTGCGTCACTGTTAACCGGCCAAACGCTGGCTCGGGCTGGCCGGTGCTGGCCCACTAGCCGGCGCAGGCTGCGCGGGCGACGGCCGCAGGTGCCTTATCTCGCGGCGCGGCCTCGCTCGGATCTTTATCTGGGTTTCATTCATGTGTACGTTTCATAATTATCAGCGCACGATATCGACCAGTCGCGCCCGTCAATGGCTCGCTAGTAAACTCGCTCAGTGGGAACGTGTTGCGAGCCGGTGGCACTTCCCGCAGAACGCAATAATTTTCCTTATTATTCTGTAGTGCTCAAATCAACGGTGTCTACTGAACGATCAATCGATTCTCGTTTGCTAACTAATTTGTTTGTGATCGCATCGATTAGTCCTAGTGGTGATCAGTTGCTAACGATTATTTGCTCGAGCGAGCGACCATTAGCCCCTTTCGCGCTCGATCCCGACGACGCGGCGCAGCGACAGCTCCGTCTCTGTCGGGCGGCCAATGAACGATGGCGCGCGCCTGTGTGTGTGCAGAGGGCGAGGCGGAGACGGGCGCGGAGGCCGGCGAGGCGGAGAGCCCGCCCCCGTTCGCGTTCGGTGGCGGGGCGCCGGCGCCGGCCGCCGCCGCCGGCCGCTGCTACCAGGAGCTGCGGCCGGCGCCGGCGCACTCGTACGCGCTGGACGACGCCTTCAAGCCCCCGGACGCGTTCCTGCGCCGCACCTCGGCCAGCCCCGACGACCGCCGCGAGTACCGCGCGCTGCACTACGAGCCCTACGCCGCGCCGCCGCCGCCCTACGCGCACGACCACCACCAGCACCAGGTCCACCACCTCGACAGGTCAGTGCTTCTACGCTTCAGCCCGGGACGTGGACAAATCTCCTCGGGGACAAGACACAGTCAAGCAGTGGAGAGAGATTATGTCCACGTCCCGTGCTAAGCCTACAGCCATTATATCGAGAGACAGAACGTAAACAATTTTGATAGGTTTCTTTATTTACTAGATGCATTTTAAACTAAGAAAGATCTATTCTGAAAGATATCATCTACTATAGAATATCAAAACAATACCTAAGCTTCTTTAAAAAACTTATTATTATTTTCATAATTTGTATTAAAAGTCACATGATTGTTTACATTTTGACTCTCGCCATAATGGCTGGAGTATAGAATGTCTTTCAATAATCAACTCATTAGTAAAGTTTTCGTTAAAACTAAATCGTTCACTCCCTGCATTGTTAAATAAACTGTGCGTATAAGTTCGTCGTTAGATATATTTTCGCCTATTAGTTCGCTCTAGACAAGGTACCTATGACATTGACGTATTACAGAGAAAACAACATGGCGATCGTAGTGTCAAACGTAAGAGGAGCTGTCAAAAAATTTACTAGTATTCTATTCGTTCGAATAGATTGGCCACTTGTCTAGAGGGGCAGATCCTGCAAAAGATCTGACAAGTTTTATTAATATAAACAACGTGAAGATTTCTTACTATATCTAAGTACCTGCGATATTATGCTTAGTGATAGGTTTACATTGCAGAGTGATAGTTAGTTCATTGACCTCGGATAATGATTCCAATACTATTATGAATGTAATGGACTTCGTACTGCTGATTTTAATTAATCTAACAGTTCATTTATTATTGTAATATAGTACTCTACCTGTACTTAATATAATTAGAAGTGCTATAAAGTGCACTTTAAATTATAATTAACCTCAGGGTATTACATTAGGTATTATTAACAAGGGAGGAGGATTTTCTCTTCATCCCTGTACCTCATCATGTGTTTACTATTTATACTATTGGAGGTTATGTGAATGTCAACGTTTGACGTGGTAGTGCTTTTAAGCCAAGTTGTAGTGGTACCTAGAAATTGAGCCTAGCGCAGGACCCTGAGGTACACCTGTTTCTATTTTTATCTATCTGGTTCTTTTCGATTTGATCATATGTTTGGTTGTTGTTCTCCGCATAGGGTATAGAATAAATCTATCTAAATCAAATTAGAGGTACCCGCGGCGCGTAATCGAGTTGATTAACGCACCCGTAATTGCTGCTATCAAATGACATTTCGAATTCAAAAGTAATTACGTGGTCATATGAGCGGCAGAGTTACAAAATCGTATGCAGACGCGTATTATTTTAAATCATTTTCCTTTTTGTCTTGTCCATGGCCTAAGGTACAGAACCTAGGCCTAGAGGAATCTGCATAAAATTTATGTTTGCTCTAAGTATTAGGTACCTTTCTCTTTGCATAATGAGTCGAACCTACAAATGCTCTTCTCAGTTTTATTTCGTTAGCACAGTTTTATTTCGTTAGCACTATTTGTTTGATATTTCCATCGTTTCATTTCACATGTTTTATTAGCTTCAATAAAGTTATTGTGTTATTTATACGGATTTAAGTAGCCCGTATATTTCATGTAGATTCTTCTTTAGGTTCGGTCCCTTAGGACATATAAATAATGAAAAGGAAAATGATTGCAAATAATACGCCTCTGCGTACGATTTTGTAACATATTCGCTCATATGACCACGTTATTACTTTTCATTTTCACATTTCATTATTTCATTAGCTTAAATATTGCTATTTTTATGTTATTTATCGGGTTAGGTAATTAGACCGTCGTCGAGGATTATAAATTTTTGTTTTTATTTTAGGAGTGTTAAATGATTTTAAGTTAGACCAATAGATGTCTTTGTTTATTTGGTGCGGTGTCGATGCTCGCCTGACGACTTAATCCATTAGCCGCCAAGATGCGCGTTAGGAATTGCCAGGCCCACAGTTCAAAATTGTGTTTGAATGCTTTCGCATTCTGGACCCAGTAATATTCCGTCAGTAACGTTATCTAACGTTTCCTTTGCTTCCGTAAACAATGTTTTGTTTCTTTAAATAGATATTAGTTACACCTCAGTACGTACTATTAAGAAGTACCAATTTTTGTTTAGAACAATCAAAACTTATGTATCTTTATCCTTTTTTAAAAAAAGAACAGAGCCTCTCTGTCGCCGTAATGAAGAAGGCAGTAAATTATAACACACAGTAAACATACAACAATTAACAGTAACTAATATTGAATTTAGAAAGACAAAACTCTAGTTAACTAACATTTCTTCTAAAAATCTACTTAATGACTTAACTAACTTCTCTAGAATGTCGCTTTGGTAGTTAGTTGCTCGTCTTTTCTCCTCTTGTTCACAAAAATGGAGATTTGTCATGCCTTTGTAGAACCTACCACACTAAACCGTCATCTCTCTTTTGATCTCCGGAAGCATCTCAATAGCTCCTTCTGACCTGTGTGCTTAGATGTGCATGTTGTTTTAGACCATCTGCGAGTCTTTGCAACAAATTCTTCACTCTCGTTCGATTTCTGGGGTTATCTTACATTTATCTGCGATTAGATTCATTGTGGTTAGATGTTAGATCGATTCGAATAGTACATAAAAAAATATAAAATCTACATAATTATATCAAATAATAGTACTAGGTTGAAATTGAGTGCACCGTCATATTATTAGTTATTTTAAAATACCCTTATATAAGTTGCGACAGAACTCATGGTAAGACTAGATATATTTTGACTTCGGAATTATATATTGTTCGTGCCCTATCGTGTATACACAGTTAGTAGTAGGACTTAGAGAGATTGAGAAATGTTGTAATGTTCGCGCAAGTAGCCATAGGTAGTTGTGTTGATAAGAATGAAATACATATTTTAAGGCTTTTCTGACAAATGCGTCCGGGTTCTTCCCTGGCAGATGGCTCCTAGTACGTGTATTGTGATACACACAATTCAATTATTTATTCACTACAACAATTATTAGAATACTTACCTATCTATTGTCAAGCTACAAATTCTATTGTTAGAGGCAATTTGTTAAAGTTAAATATTTTAATAATTGAATAAACATTTTAATGAGTAGGCAAAGACTGCGGTCGAACTTTGAATGTCAACAAGTGGCTACAACATTGTCGTTAAAAATGTTCTTTGTAACTTTTAACACAATTATAATTATTGTTCTCTGGCGCAGCGTCTTACAAGATGAAATAGATAAAAGAATATAGAGCGAAGTCAGATCGTCCGAACCTACCTACATTAACACTGAAAGTATCAGAATCTCCGTGGCCGCTTAATGGCCACTTAATGAGACAAACGATGAATAAAGAGTTGCGAATCAATCAAACGCTGCTCGACGGTTAATAGCTTATTTATTCTTTTGGCAATTTCTGGTCCATTTATGATGCGTTTGAGTGTTTTTTATAGTTATTATCTCGTCAAAATCATTAATATTTCCAAAGTTATGGCCAAAGTGTTGAGCGACGATGATGACGCTGATGATGACGGTATTAAGTAATGTAAGCGCCGGCGCTGACGCGCGGAATAACATATAAGGCCCATATTGTAGTCTATTTGCCATAACAAGTCTATATTTTAGTTGCATACATGGATGATATGGTTATGACTCAACTGTGGCTTTGTGTTCTGTTGGAGTTGTTTGTACCGCAACGGTACAATAATAGGTATACGTCGTTGTAATTCAAAATGAACTTATTGCCCTGAGCGCGTCGCTTGAAAAACATAAATTAATGTCGGTTTATAAATATGTGAGCATGTCTGGTTACGCAAGCGAGCTGGCGACGGGCGAAGGTCAGCCAGAGCGACCGCAGCACCAGGAAAACTAACGGCAGCCGCTGACTCGATCCCGAGTTCTCACCCTTTGTCACAACGTTAAAGTCAATTATTAAAGTAATTGGTTTATAATCTACTTTGCGTTTGTGCCACAGTATTTAGTTATTAGTTTTGAGGCTGATTATAACGAGACACAAAAGTAATGTTTCTAAATTTAGAATTATTTTTTATTTCACTGAGACAAGTGGGTACATTTGCCTTCCACTTCTATCTATCGTAGACACTCGTACGTCACTTGGCACTCGCTTATACAATATATCTTTTAGCACTTGGTTCATCTTTTAACTTTGGTTTTGGGTGTTCACCTTGATCTTTCACTTGAGAGGGTAAACCAAACAGAAATTGACAGCACCTAGTCAACGTTTTTAAATTAAAACTACTGTGATGACTTTTGTTCAATTTGGAAAATCTGTATGATACATCTCATCAAACAATAACTTGTCACAATCCATGGACGATATGGTGTGGGGTGTCTAGGTTCAAGCTAACATTCACTATCTTGGCTTTGGCTCGGCTTCAAATACTCGTTCGCGTTCTACCTTTTATAGGGGAACTTTCAAAGTCGAGCTTGTGACTGACATACAGCGGAGTAATAGACTTGGATGATTGGGTCATGTTAAGAGAAGAAAAATTATGTTATGTACGTGTGGAAGGACGTAGAAGGACAGAAAGTCTAAAGAAGAGATGGATGGATTGTGTAAAGGAGGATATGATAGCGAGAGGAGTGGATGAGAAATTGGTAAAGGATAGAGAGGAGTGGAAGAAGGAAACATGCTGTGCTGCCCCACCTAGAGCGGGATAAGGGCAGGAAGAAGAAAAAGAAGTTCTACCTATTATAGTTTTGCCACATAACCACGTATCTTAAATTTTAATATTAAAATTTAAGATACGTGGTAAAGGTGTGTGATATTTCCAAAGAAGCGTAGGCAGGCGCGGTGTGGTCGCACAAATGGGGCCATGTTTTCGGTGGTTGCCGAGGCAATCGTCCTCGCTGTTATCAGCGCACGCGGCCTCACTCCATAATGGCCCCTTTCCCCCGGTCACAGGGCGCAGTTTGGCGCGCAGCTGGCCGCGCCGTGTCACGTGTGCGCACGCGCAGCGCGGCTCGCTCGTACGAGTGCGCGTTACATTTATTATAATTTAATTGCCGCGCAGTCGACAGCACGCCCTTGTTTTTACATGACCGCACTGAGTACTATTGTGCACATTTCTTGAGTATAAATGGTAGTTTTGGCAAAACTGTCAACGCGTCCTTCACAGTTTGTTCTTAATTTTGACGAATTCATTAGTGTAAAAAAAAAAATATTAAGAAATTTTATAAATAAATTGAATTTTGTGGAACGTGTAAGACAACGAATTTAAACTTTTTTTTTTTTCATTTTCTTCTACTAACCTAGAATTATTGCAAAGAAAGAAAAGGAACACATTGCGCAGTACACCAAAATTATTCATAAATGGACGAATTTGTACATAAACTAACTAAAATCAATATTTAACGTCGAAGGAATCATGCTTTATCTTGAAATGTCCGGGACGTTTTAGCTGTTTCCATAGTCAACGTCAAGTCAAGCCAATGTTCGAAATCAAAATTTTTCTTTTAATAATCGTGCGCTAATGTTTTAATATTTATTAAAACAAACTCCCTAAGCCAAATAAAACTTAAATTAAAATGACGCTAGTAGGTATTTCTTTCAACTCTGAAACAATCGTCAGGGACAGGGGATCGGGTTTCGCCATATTGGATTTTATTCTTGGAATATTTCGTTGCTCTGGTAAAAGGGTTAGTGTAACTTACTCTCGGATGGAAGTCATTAAGGGCTCATTGTTTGCATCGTTTAAAAGTATGAGCTGCAAAGTCTTAGGTTGGCGGTGCATGTACCGCATCTAAATCCATTCGTGGAAATCGCATTCTTAGTTTCATACCTGCTAGGTAGTGAAAACTGGAAATGAGATACCTACCTACATAGCCCGACACCTCTCGAGAAGCAACTACCAAGCTAGCTACAAGTGTTGTACTAAAATAATTACAATTATTATTTAATGAATTCTCAAATGAAGATCTAAAAAGTCCCGGGTTCGATCACCAGGGGAGTACAAATTGATACTAGGTTTGGTTGGTGGTATGACCTTTTTTCAAGTCGGCCTGGCTAGCCGTCACCATCTCATCAAGATCTGTCGCCTTAATAATAATGTTAACAGCATTATTGTGTTCGTCTATGGTTGAGGGTTCCAGGTGAAGCTCGGTTCCGTCTTCCCTTGTCGTCACTTACCATCAGGTAGGATGAAGGCCAAGCGCTTCCCTGTCTAGCGTACAAAGAACTCCATTATGATCAAAAGTAAACACTATAAGTAATATTTTAGAGTTGTTAACACCATGGCAGTTCCGTGTTGAGGCTTAACTGTGGATGATGCCGTCTCCCTGACTCCTCTCTCTGATCTGTGAACTGATGACACGTGATCGATCGCACGTGCCGCGCGTGACTTCTCTGTAGGAAGCGGCCAATTATTGATTTGTTATTGAACACCGTTAAGGCGGACGTGCCTTCGCCCGGTGACGTCACCGTGAGAACAGCTCCCGTGAATGAAGCCTGCTGAGGCTGCGACTCCCCTCCCCACCTCCGCCAAAACTCATATCTGTACACGTATTGCGCAATAGCGAAGGTCGCCATCTGATATCCGAGACACGCTCTCATCCAGGCATTCAATTTCGTCAACAAACTTAAACGTAATAAGATATACCTAGATCATTTAGCACTATGACTATGACGGGAATTGGAGTTAGCATAGCACTACTGATCATGTCCCATTGACCATGTCAGAAGATCTGAAGATTCGTTGAAGAGAATCAACTCATTTTGAAAATCGAAATTGCCCTTAAAACAATGGAGGTGCTTCTGATAACGTGATCCCAACTTTAATTTAACTTGTAACTTAGATAGCATTCTCTTCCTTATCAAAGATTTACAATTACTCGTCACCAGATCCTCACAGAGATTTACTGAGGTTTCCTGAGATTTAGTGAGTTATATTGCTAGCTGAGGTCTTATTTACTTATTTCGTGCCAAGGCACGAAATAAGTCCACGCTTAGAACAATAACGAGACGAATTGTTTGGCTCTCGCCGCGGCCTCGGCGGATGCTGAATGCGTGTTCCGCGAATAAGTGTCGCGTTCTGTGCCTACTTCCTGCAGGGCTCCGGCCCGCCTCCGCCTCCGCCACGGCTCAGCCCCGGCTCAAACACGGCCTTATACAATGTTTGCGCGCAAACACGCGCCTGATCGCGACCCATATTTTTTCGTGTCCTGCGCGAGTGGGCTCGATCGGGCACATAAAAACTAAGGCTCTGTTTGTGCACAACAAATATAATAATATTGACACGTTTCGTTACAAAGCGCTCGAGAGGTCGCGAGGTACAGGCGGCGACAAGGCACTGTTCTCACTTTGAGCGCGCGAAGACTTTTTTGAAGAACCTAACAGTTTACACCATCTACCTACCGGGTTTTCTGGGAAAGGCGAAGCCCTTGTCCTCAAGAGAGAGAGGATTTCTCCACGGAAGGCATCACCGGTGGGAGGGGACGGCATTTCCCATCAGAGATATACGTACTGCCGCGGAGAGCCCCAATCTTTAGGCTAAAGAATAAATCTCTCCGGTGAACCACTTCCTCGTTCTAACAACGCACAGAAGTCGTAGGTACGACGGTTCTCTGGTGGAGAGCAATGCATTACAATGATGAATTAGGCTATGAAAGTTCAAATGAATATGAGCCGCCAGTGTGTGTATCCAATGGGTCTCGTGTTGTTTGAGCTTAGTCGGCGCCATGGGCCCGTAACCATGACAACCGACACTTTTTTTCCGGACGCACCATTTTACACGTTTTAAGAGCCCTCGGATCGTTTCCAAATTTGTACTCTTGATTTTTTGTGGCTGTTGAGTGACGGCTTAAGTGTCTCCAAATGAAATGTTTGCATAGGGCGCGCAAATACCGCCTTGTGGGTTTTAATGCGGCCGCACGCCGTCGCCGATGGCGGGCCGGCGATGGGCGCGCGTGGCCAGGCGTGGGCCATGCGGGCTTACTCTGGACACAGTATACCCATAACTGTAGTTTATCTCAGGCCTATTGGAGAGTTATTAGCCAACTCATGCGTTGACGCTAGGGATGCCTCTTAATGTTTAGTTAAATAGTGCCGCACTCATAGATGTCAATTAACTTAAATATGTACGTAAAAAAATTACAATATTTCAATGATTTTTTTTAACTTTAAGTACTCATTAATTGACATCTCTGAGTGCGGCAGTAAGTGTATTATGAGCAGCACTGAAGGCATACTGTAGTCTGGATCAGCTGCTGGCGCAGGTAATGCATGTAAGCGGGTCAGGCGAAGGGGGGGGGGGGGGGGAGTGTAGTGCGATAAGGCCGCACTTCCTTGGCGTTCCGGCCCATTAGCGCCGCGGCCCACTTCGAGCGACGCGACGACGACGTCGCGCCGGGCGACCAAGACGTCGTCGACGTTTCGCAACCAACAGAAAATTTAAATTATTGTTCAATGCATTGGGTTTGGAAGCCAATGTCTTCAAAACTCAATGGACAATCCTTTGATACAACTTAAAAGGTGATACAAATCTCTTCTAACGAATACAATACTTATGTCAATTTTTTTACAGCTTCTTTTACGTTTGACATGTCGGTCGCCATGTTGTTTTCTGTGTAATTCGTCAGTTTGTCTGTTTTATAGATCGGCACTAAAGTCTTTAGGAGCATCAGACATCGTAATTCGATATTAATACCCACTATAAATGCGAAAGTAACTCTGTTAGTTTATCATTTGACGGCCGCCTTGGTCGAATGCTCAGATCGCTGGGTATTGGCCAAGAGGTCACGGGTTCGAATCCTGGTAGGGGCAAACTTTGTGATGACCATAAATGTTTGTTCCCGAGTCATGGTTGTGTATATGTTTATGTAGTATATTTTCAACATTTATATACATAATTATATTAAAAATATATCCGTCATCTAGTATCCATAACACAAGTGCTTAGGCTACTTACTTTGGGCTAGATGATAGGTGTGAGTATAAAAATATTTATTTATTAATATTATTATATCATTCCTAAGCCGCTAAAACGATTTTAAGGTGAATTTGTCATGGATATATATTTTTTTCATTTATAGGAAAAATTGCCACAGGCCACCTAGACAGAGCAAAGCGAGTAAAAGAGACAGAGTTCACTCGTACTAAAGCCATTTTAGCAGTATCATTGAAAAATAATCATCAATACATCACAATTCTTCGTAACTAATGGCTCAACCGACCAGGAAAATTCCAAATTGGAGATGGTTTCCTCTTAACCAACTTAAGATTTTAATTTTTATGCTTTTCCTGACAGTTGCTAAGACGTCGGGAACATAGGTACCTACTTAACTGGAAGTTTTCAAGGAATAGTTTAATAAATTACCTATTCAGTTTTATTTTGAAATACATTTGTAGTATTTAAGGAATAGTTTAACACATAAGTACTACTCAATGCTATTAAGTTTACAATTATATCTAGATTACGTGAATGATAATTTATGATTAGCCACAAGGAGACGATTTTTTTTTATTTTATTTATTTCATAATTGCGTTATATGCGATGGACCGATGACGAGAAAGAAAATTGGAAAATTAAGTAGAGTGGAAGATTGGAACAGTTGATATTATTTGGAATGTTTAATACATTCATTCGTCACGGAAAAATGAGTTATCTATCTAGTCACTGAAACGAAATTAAAGCACGTATGTGTGTATTTTTATAAGTGTAAAAAATATTGAAATTCACTTTAATAGCGTGTGCTTATTGACAACAGCTCGCTCGCCAAGCTAAGTCAATATAGACTGTCAATTTGAGCACTCTATGCCAAACACATTAAGGTCCAAATTGGGTAAGGGTCGACTGTACAAATAGGTCGGTCGGTTGCGCACGTGCGCGTCCTCAGATCCACTTTTTTCTAACATTCCGCATAGTGAGTCGTGTTCATGGACGTAGTATAAGAAACCGGACTGAGCACTAGAGCCGAAAATACGAGCTAGTGAGATGTATAGAAGTGGGGTTGTTCGTCCTCTTATAATAGGGTAGTTCGTCCTCTTCTAATGACAATAAAATTGTCATGTCAACTTTTGTCGGGGAGAAATTGCGAAAAAGGGACAGATTCATCCACTCTGGCCAACTCACTCGGCTCGTTTTTCCTCTGACATAATTTGTTTTTCAAAGTAAATCTTATGCCGTACCCACCTACGCATATGTTTTGTTCTACTATAACACTATTTTGACAGTGCTCAGTCCTGATATATTAATATTACGTCCATGGTCGTGTTCGCGAGTTTGTGCAGGCAAAGGGGCACGCTCCTCAGCCACACGTGTCAAGAGCCCGGAAAACAATGGACGCTCGAGTGAGCGCGGGTTTAGTACAAGAACTCGTAATGTGTGGCGTTATTGTTACTCTAGTTGGCTTTTAAGTGGTTTGTTAACTTGGAAATAAACAACGCTCGGAGCGCGATCAGGAAGTGGCAGGAGTAATTCGAAAAGTAATAAAAACGGTTCCGCAGATACCTAACGATTTCGATCGGATCGTTGCGTCGTGATCGATAAATCTGTCAGATGAATAAATGGAAAATAAAATTGGTCCCTATAACTTAACGAATACGCTTTATTTTTATATGGACCTTTATGTTTATAATAATTACACTTCACTTTAGCTGCTGCATTACGATGGATACGTATCGAATTGAATATGGTATCGTACTTTATATGTTTTAATTTTACATCAATTTTAAGGAAACTTAGGGGAAATTGAAAGTAATACTGTCCGTATACTTTTATAACATAGCCAGATGCGGAAATCGAACCCGCTCTTATCTCAAACCGGAAGACTGCTCACACCACTCGACCAACCAGGACGTTGACTAATTCGTCGAAATTGTGTTTAACTTGCAATGTTGACAGCAATTGTAACTTATTTTGAAATGTTCAATTTTAAAATCTGGTGACGTGGCATTTCTACTTGCTCGTTATCGTATGACAATCAATCTATTATGACGGACATAAGTACAGTCATCGGCACGTTATGCTACAACAAAATGTCAAATTGTCTGAATTAACTTTATGCTTTACTACAAACAAATTAATGTTGACAATCGATTAAAGAAATTTGATTGTTTTTGGTAGTCTGAAGTGCAGTTGACAGTACATACCTAAGAGTTTAAGTACAAAAAAGAAAGCCTCAGATCGGACATTTATCGCCAGAGCTGTCTGGGACATTGCTTATTTTCCCTTCCTTGGTAATAAATGTAGTATAATAATTGAACCATGTCGATACGTAACCCTTGATGAATTTCAGTGGCGGCGGAGGCGGCGGCGGGGGCGGAGGGCAGGCAGGCTACGGCCGCTGCGTGTACGGGGGCCCGGCCTACTTCGCGCCCGACGCGCAGCAGATGTGGAGTCCGCCGCCAGGTATGGCAACGCTTACAATCATTCAATGCCTCTCCTAAGCCTTTGCTATATACTTAGTCCAACAACTTCGTGCGCGAACTTCCTGCGGGGTGAGAGACGTTGGGGGGGCTGAGGTATTGTATGCTGTATTGCACGAGTCAAAGTCAAAATTCGTTTATTCATATCTGGTATGATTACAATACACTCATGAATCGTCAAGACGTTAGATATTGAAAACTTGTGTGTCCAAGGGAGGATGGGGGGAGCGCGAAGCATGCCTCAGTTTGTAATGATAGGTCTCCAAAACCCACCCAAGCCCCGATTCGCCAACAAAGCGATGACCTCGTTTCCACCCCCTCCCCGCATCACCCGCCCCCGCTAACATGTAGAGTGCCTTGTCCCCGCCACCGTCTCTCACTCCGCAGGAAGGTCGCGCACGAACTTGTCGGACTATAGGTCTCCATCTTCGTTAGAATCCTTAGATTGAAGAGATTCGTAAATTATCGCTTCCTATAGAACATGTAACTGAAATAACGCACACACTGCTTAAAGACTGCCCATGCTATAGTCATATAAAATACTATGGTGTTTTAAAAAAATGATTTTTCATCCCACCATCTCGGAAAAAGCGTTTTTGCTCTTCGATATCTGAGCGCAAAAGCCGTTTTTATCCTCTAGAGGTTAAAGTAAATTTGAATTTAGAACATCGTGTGCAATGAGTTTGTGAATTCAAAATATCATTATACATATTTATTTCTACCTCCATGGTGCCGAAATTGTCATGCAACCTATTTTAATTTGTTAAAAACTCAGACTCGGAACCTTCTTGGTGTCCTTTTTTTGTAATTTGCTTTGCGCGCGCCATTTTCTTTTCACGTCATAAATTTGTTAAAACCTAGGAGTTCCGTGACGGTCAATCAGCTTGGCGTCAATCTTGCTTTAAACATTTTGATCGTCTACCACGCTTGCTGGATGCTTGAGTCAAGCATTTAAAAGCTTTTTATGTCTGTTTGATTTGTTTACGCTAGCAACGGAACAAAAACATACTGAAAGTCAACGTGCTTGACTCAAGCTGATTGACCGTCTCGGAACTCCATTAGGGACGGTAATTTTTATTAGGTACTTACAGGTGTGTCTGGATGAATGTTGCGGGTGTGGGTGGGTGGATGGGTGGCTGTTGGAGGTGTGTCTGGGTGAATGGGTTTTTGTGGGTGTGTCTGAATGGATGGGTGAGTATTGTGGATGTTTCTGGGTGATTGGGTTTTTTTTTGGGTGTGATTAGGTAGTTTGTGGGTGTTTCTGGGTGATTGAGTGTTTTAGGGTGTGATTGGGTGGTTGTAGGTGTTTATAGGTGACTGGGTGTTTTGTGGGTGTTTCTGGGTTAATCGGTGTTTTGTGGGTGTTTCTGGGTGAATGGGTGTTTTGTGGGTGTTTCTGGGTGAATGGGTGTTTTGTGGGTGTTTCGGGGTGAATGGGTGTTTTGTGGGTGTTTCGGGGTGAATGGGTGTTTTGTGGGTGTTTCTGGGTGAATGAGTGTTTTGTGTGTGTTTCTGAGTGAATGGGTGTTTTTTGGGTGTTTCTGGATAAATTGATGTTTTGTGGGTGTTTCTGGGTGAATGGGTGTTTTGTGGGTTTTTCTGGGTGAATGGGTGTTTCTGGGTGAATGGGAGTTTTTTGGGTGTGTCTGAGTGGATGGGTGTGTATTGCGGGTGTGAATGTTGTGGGTGTTTCTGGGTGGGTGTTGAGTGTGTGTTTGGATTAATGTGAGGGTGTTGTGGAAGTTTCTGGGTGAAAACAGAAACTGTTGTGATTGTATTTTTTTTTGTATTTTGCAATTTCCTCGTTGGGGGGGATGAAAAGTTACGTGTTGCACTCGAGTGCAAAGATTTTTCACCTTGTGCTCTTTTGATTCCCTCGCTATCGCTCAGGATTCTAATTTTTGAATCACTCGCTACGCTCGTGATTCAATTTTAGAATCCTTCGCTAGCTCGGTCATCAAAATTGAGCACGCGGTTAAAAAACAACTTTGCACTCACGTACAACAAATAACTATTATTATCTTCCGCTATATAAATTGTTCGGGCAGTAGGTAGGTAAGGCAAATTGTTTTTTATGCCAGACAGGGAAGGCCTTGCCCTTCATCTCACCTGCGGTGAGGGCTGAGGTGGAGTCGAGCTTCACCTGGAACCCTCAACCACAGAGGGACTGACTATCTTATCATATCACTCATTGTCGGATGCTGTTAACATTATATCATGGCGACAGATTTTGATAAGATAGTGATAGTAAGCCAGGCGGCCTTCAAAGCAGTCCTACCACCAACCAAACCGAGCACAAATTTGTACCCTGGGAATCGAACCCGGGACCTCTGGATCTTCATTCCGGTGGGCGAACCGCTAGACCACGGAGGTGGTTACAGAAAATACATGATAAATTCGAAAATTAACATTTAAAATTTTGAGTTTTTGATATCACCATACTGAATTGGCTAGGGCGTGTGTTAGGTACCTATTTCTGTTACATGTTGTATCTTCCTTAAAGAAGGCCTATGACCCAACAACAAGACCTTGAAGGGTTGTTGTAGTGAAACAACAACAACTACTAAAAAAATCGGATTAAACAACTTAATTTGCTTATTTATGTATTTATATCGAATCTCGTGCTTACCCGTGCTTACTTGTCGCCTAATCGCGCGCTAATTAATATTGTTCTAACGCCACTACAATTAGTGTGTTTTCAAGAACAGCCCGTGTGGTAAATATATTAATTAGTTTTAACTTCCTAATGATTAATCGGAAAAATAAATGATTTCGGCGATTGTAATCGCATTAGTGAGTGATCGAGTGACCGGTTGTAGCTGTGAATTTCAAAAGGGTTGTGACAAAGAAAACAACACCAGAAAATGTTGTCGAACGAATAGAATGAAAATGTATCGTGTCAAAGATAACAGAAGCTGTCAAAAATTGACATTTCTAGTCTATTCATTTCTATTCGTTCAAATAGATCGGCCACTTGTTTAGAGGGGCAATCCTTAAATGATTTCTAATTGCAACATTTTTTGGGCAAAGCGCAAAGAGGCGATAAGGTTTCGGAGTTACCTTAAATGTATCTGGAAACTGAATAAGGTA
>OZ008342.1:18112928-18148422 GCA_963931975.1 Cataclysta lemnata | reverse complement strand
CGCGGGCGCGGGCGCGGCGGGCGGCTCGCTGCCCGCCTTCAACTCGCGCTTCGGCAGCGCCTTCGCGGCGCGCGCGCCCGCCGCCTACGCCGCGCCCGCCGCCGCCTCTTACTCGCACCAGGTACGCGCTTGAACATCAGAGTGTGCCTCTCAAATGTATCTTTCGAATACCTTGAAAACCTTGACTTGTTGACAGTAAAACGCGAAGTCGATTGAGAAAATTTGAAATTATGTGGTAGTTTGTCCAATGACCATTACAGTTTACAGTATCTTGTTGATAAAACTGTTTCAGGTGAGATGTTTTTTATACTTATCGACCTTTCTGCTAAGCAAGAATATCTATTAAGTAATAATAAAATGTCTAAGTTCATAATTATTGACAACATTACATTTTTTGTAAGATATATTTTTAAATGCATTGAAAATAGACATTGAAAGACTCGACACGTATTTTTTAATTTTCTCTAATTTCGATTCTGTATTTTAACTTTAAATTGCAAAACTCATTTTAACACGATGTAAGTGCAACTGTAGGATTTTTGTAGAATAGTGTCATAGGTCCTACATGAGTAAAAAAATTGACATCACGACTGACAAATCTTTGAAGATATGATAGAACATTTAAGGGGGTTTAAAAATAATGATAGATGGTAAATTAACAATTCCATTTTTGGACCATTTAGTTTCATTTTTGAAATATCTGTTACCTAAATTAACAAGAAATAAATTCTGAAAAAAAAAATAATATATAGTGTTCGTGATGACCGAAGCCCCAAATGGTTTCATAAATCAAAACTTGCTTTTTTTTTTTACAATTTCTTGAACGTGTCGAGGACTTTATGACTTAGACTAGAAGTGAATCCATCGGCTTCGAGTAAGCAATGAAGCCTGGCCTGTATGACTCGATGTATGAGCTCACGGTTCGCTGTTTCCAGGAGGCGTGGGCCCTGGAGGCGAACAGGCGCCCGCAGCTGTCGGCCGCCGCCAGCCTCTCAGCCAGTGAGTACCACCACGAGAAACAACTCACTCTTTTCTATCCTACCCTCAAATGCTCATTAGACTACCGACGCATTGGATATAGCTTTGGCTCTATGCGGACAATAAAAGGCTGGTGATGATGATGATGATAACTGCCTATGCTGTTTGAATTTATAAATACTTAGTAACAGTTCAAATTCGACATGCTTCGATAAGGATCTACTTACGTCGAATTTGAAATATAGAAATAAATAATATGTGCCCGATAGATCGCAATAGGGTTGCCACCTTTTACATGCGATCTGACGTAAACGGCAAAAAATGTGTAATTTACCTTTCCTATCCCTTCGGGGTGACATAAAAAATATTCTTTTTTGACATCATAAAAGAATTTTAGATAATTATAAAGTATTCTCAGTCGGCATTACTAAATTCGTTTGCTCTCGGACGGAAAAGCGGAAATGCTCAGAGCCTTGACCCGGCTAAACTGTATCCAAAGCGTGAGGCTTAGTCTGACCTTGATCATTTGAAGTGTTTATATTGGAAAGGATTTTTACAAAAATATTATTCACAATATACAACATGTAACAGAAGAAATATCACTACCCATGCTAACTTAGTCATATGAAAACTATGATCATTATCAAAATCAAAAATTGAAACTTACATACTTACATAACTTACATACATTTTGCTTTACTGAATTTCGATTTTAATTAACACCTTAATATAGTATTCATAATTATGACTATGTAGCATGGGTAGTAATTTTGGGTGTTAGTAATTTTCGTTACATGTTACAACATGGTATACATACCTACATACTGAAATAATTTTTAAAAGTGTAACATTTTGAATTTGAACAATATGATACTCAATATCAAAATCTAGTACATATTTCTAGTTTTTTTAACCTTTGTTAACCTTTCTATAATATAACAAGAAATGGGCAACAGCGTTCCTAGTGCACCATCTAGGAAATTACTGCGATTAAAGTTCCCGGCGAATAGCAATAGGCTCGCCCCCTATTACATGGGACCTGAATTACACCTTGGAAAGGCGTGATGGGTGTGTGTGTGTGTGCGTCTATCCCACTATGTCCACCTTGCCCGGCTTTTCACTAGATTGCGAAAAACGCGGGTTCGATTCCCGCCTGAAGATCGTCATCTTTTAGTCGTACCTCAGTAGATACAGCAGGTTCGAATCCCGCTTTGAGTCTAGTCGTTGATCGGAACGAATCCTGAGCAAAGAAACAGACACCTGCGGCCCCCGTAAGACGTGGACAAAATCTCCTCGGGGGAAAAAAATACTTTCCTCTCGCTCCAGCTCCTAAAATAACCTACTACTAAATCGCGAGACAAAACACCGTGCTAGGCCTACAGTACCTATAGCGAGCGTGTTAACCAAAGAACAAATATCAGTTCTCCGCGACTGAGCCACTCGGTTTGTATAACGCTTTCCTGCCTATCGTTTTTTGCATTTAAATAAATTCTCCTCTCTAACATAGAGACCCCTGAATCGGGAAAAAAATTAAGACTCGCTTCCGCCCTTGGCCCCGTCTGCATCTCAATAAAATATTTTGTGGCATACTTCTAAATGTGTCACTCGTAAGGAGTTGGAGTAATACTTATTTGTTCCATTCTGGCCGGCTGTCCCGGGGTCAATCCCAGGGAGTACAAATTTGTACTCGGTTTTGTTGGTGGTAGGACTTTTTTCCAGTCCGGCCATCTTACCTATAATCTGTAGCCATAATAATAATGTTAACAGCATTATTGTGTTCCAACAATTTACGATACGGTAGCCAGTCCTTCTGTGGCTGAGGGTTCCAGATGAAGCTCGGTTTCTTTTTCGACCTCTACTGTCAGATGAAGGCCAGGAGTTTCCCTGTCTAGCGAACAATAAATCTATCTACACAAATGATCCCATTTCATATTTACTTTAAGTTCTCTGTACAAAACAAACATCTTTCTATTTCAAAGGGTGTGCAAAAACATTAGTCTTGAAAATATGTAAGGAGGGCTGCGAGGTGTCCGTTTCGCGCGAAACAGCTCGGGTAGGGCAGGGTAGGGCAGCGGCAGCGCAGGTGGCAGTGGGCTCTGGTGCGTTGCAGTGGAGGTGGCGGAGTTGTTCACGGAGGGGCGCGAGTGCGTGAACTGCGGCACGGTGCAGACGCCGCTGTGGCGCCGGGACTGCACGGGCCACTACCTGTGCAACGCCTGCGGGCTCTACACCAAGATGAACGGCGTCAACCGGCCGCTCAAGCAGCCGCGGCGGCCGGTACGTGGCCGGCAGCCGCCGCCTGCGCCCCACGTACGCACACCCCCCCACGCCCACGCCCACCCACCCACCCGCACCTCTGTTGCAGTGGCCGCGGAGGGCGCGCCGTGCGGGGACTACTTCAAGGGCTTCCTGCTAAACGGCCTCTCGGCGCCACCCGCGCCCCCGCTCGCCGCCACCCCCCCCGACTACAAACAGAAGAAAGGGGTATGCGCCCTCCCGCGTTGCCTCCCTCTCCCCGCCCCTCCCTCCCGGTAACCCCTCCGCTTTGACCCCCTCTGGACCACTAACGGCATGCCCTTGCCCCCGATCGCCACCTCCGAGACAGTTCGGTATCTGATAAAAACCTAACACGGATCAGTGTAATGCATTTGGGAAGACATTAACGTGATTCTAATTTATTTTGAATTCTTGGACAAATTCCCACTTGTAATTTTTCACAAAGTTATCACTTAGCATTTAAACTAACCAACTTTATTAAACAAAAGCGACACAAGTATGGTACAACTAGTCATGTCAATATTCATAGTTGCTGTCCAAATTCCAAGCTGTCACTCCGATTATTTATTACTAATTTTGTTTCACTTGAGAATCTGTCCACGGAGTAGGTGATCAGAGGCGTTTTAGTCAATAAGTTTAGTGACACACGAGTCACAAACCATACGGTTTGTCACTCGTGTGTTGAAACTTCCCCTAGAGTGAGTCTGCTTTTTGGATTATTTCATTCGAGTCCAAAATTTTCGCCATAGTATTATTTTCTTTTCAAATAATCGCCAACTACATTTATACTCTGAAACACAATTGCCGTAGTCCTATTGTCACTCACAATAAATGTGCTAATACAAAAGATAGACACAATTGCCTACGCCACGCCTCCTAACCAATCGAGGGACATAAAATTGAATAATTTATCATTCTCCGCAACGTGATTGGTCGAAAGCGGTGACGTTAATGAGAAAAGTTAATAGTTTTTTATTCTACTTGTAAAGCTTAGTGTAATTTATTTGTTTAATAGTTATCCGTCAATTTTAAAGCGATTTCATCTTAGATTTTAAAAAAGTAGAATACTATAAACTTTGATGGTTTGTTCTCATCTGACAATATGATGTCACGCCTGTTTATCTTTTCCCTAAATTACTATAAGGCAAGTGGGAATGTAGTTTTTAGCGATTCCCTGATCTAGTTCAAGGAGCAGACTCACTCCCTATTTATTATCGATACAATTGCGAGAAACGATAATACAGTCAAAAGCACCTATGCTATTGCCAATTATATTATTATTTTTAAATTCTTAAATGCCTTAAATTCTACAATCTGTGTGTCTACAAAGTACCTACAAGGCAGATCTATCCAGTGGGTGTCGTACAAGGCGACAAACTACTAAACCCTCTGCCTGCGTTTGTGTAAGTTGAGGAAAGGTTGCTCTTTTGGATGGGTGACCAAAATTAAAGAAAATTTCAACTCGTAGGGAAGGCCTTTGACCCATTGTTGTCCACCCAACTTTACGATCGAGAAGTATTCCATTTATATGCTCTTGACTGTATTTTTTTTATTTTTGGCGTTTTCAATTAAAAAAATAAATAATATATTTAATTTATCAACCGGAAGCAAGCGTGGCTCAAAAGTTGAATACTCATGTTTCCCTCATGTATGCATGGACACCCAAATATGGTTGAAAATATAAACAGTGTGTATTTTTGTAGATGTTCTAACGCTTGCATTGTACTAGTACACTATTTACACTTTCAATATGTTTAAATGGAGAGGACAACATGCAAATTCGAACTAATGCCAATTTAAAAATAAAACTTAAGCAATTGTCTCGAAAATATTCAACAGGTTGTCGCAGCAAAATGGCTCAAGTAAAGACAGAGAAAAGTAACAATGAAGATGATTTTAACGAAAAATATTTTAATCTGTATTCCAAACTTAAGAAAAAACTCGACAGCTGGGGATCGAACGCAATAATTTTAGTAAAAAATTTCGCGACAGTTATTTGTTATTGCTCTTTAACCAGAGCTCTAGTAAAATTATGTAGCTTCTCAGCAGTAATGTAAATCGTTCCATCTGAACAGTCTTTTAACAGTAAGTTGTTAACAAAGAGACACGCGTTCTATCACCAGCGAGTGTGTGTTCAAAGCCCATATAAGGAGCCACATCGCTGCGTCATCTGTCGCCACGTCTTTCGACTACATAACAGAATACCGACATGTCCGCAGCCAAGTGGTCAATCTATTCGAACGCATAGAATACAAATGTCAATTTATCGCAGCTTCTCTTACTTTTTTATTTGAACATTACATAAATGTTAGAAAGTGGTATAGGCAACAGCCCGGAATGGAGAGTACGCGGGTTCGTTTCTCGCATCAAGTCGCATCTAGACTATAGTTTACCACAATATTCTTTGCACTAATTTTTGTTACACTTTAATGTTCAAATGCAATCCAAAATGACACGACGGCCGCCGTCTTGTTTTGCGTGCAATGCGTTCGAGTAGGCCGGCCCTGCCCTCTGGGCAGTAGGGCAGCGGGCAGTAGGGCAGAGTGGCAGTGTGCCTTCCCTCAGGCCAGCGGCAAGCGGCCCGGCACCGTGTGCACCAACTGCAGCACGCAGACCACCTCGCTGTGGCGCCGCAACGCGCACGGCGAGACCGTCTGCAACGCGTGCGGCCTCTACTTCAAGCTGCACAACGTCAATCGTCCGCTCGCCATGAAGAAGGATAACATCCAGGTGAGAGAACTCCCTCTCTCTTACTGATACTGGCATTTTCCACTCTTCTTCTGAAAACTTCTTCCCTGCCCTGTTCCCAGTCTATCTGGGGTGGACGCAGAATGTTTTCTCTTCCGTTTACATCTGTCAGGCGTCATCAAGCCATCCACTACCTTTTGATTTATACCTTCCGTCACTCCGGAAAGATGCTAGGAATGGAGGAATGTGTAGAAAAGTGATGGAACATTCAAGTCCTTGCTGGTCAAGGTTTTGGCTTAGGTTTTACAGCCGGCCGCCTGCCTGACAACAACCCTCCGGTATGTGTTGTTGGTGGCTTGCCCACCATCATTCGGGTGTCAACATGAAAGACTTGCCACTCATATTCACTTTTACTTAAATTGTTTATATTTTAACTATTGCCTCACATGATACAATCACAAAAACAAAAATATTTCTTTGACCAGCCATTCCCCACCTCAGGATGGCTGGTCAAAGATACCTAGTAATATACTGCGATTTACTTGCCCGAAAGATGGCAATAGACTGGCCACCTATTACATGGGATCTAGGATCAAGCAATATACGTGAAATTTCGCAAAGCCTCATCCCTGGCCTGTCTGACTCCTCACTTGGTATTGCAGACGCGGAAACGGAAACCGAAGAACGGCATCAAGTCTGAAAGAAACCTGAAGACCGCGCTACAGCGCACACTGGCCGGCGTCAAGATGGAGAACCTAAGTGAGTATCTCCGTATTTCATTATTAATTTGATTTCCATTTGAACATTATACTTAGTGTAAATGTTAGAAACATTATTACAAAGGAAATTGTAGACTTTTGTCTATAATCTCGAAATTTTCCCAACCATGACAATTTAATACACATAGCAGCTCGCCAATCTACCACAAACTATCAAAATTCCTCGTTTCCAAATGCTTATGAGAAGTTGGTTCGGGTTGCAAATCGATTGGAAATATTTGATAGTTTTGAATGGACTGGCGTGCTGTTGACTGTACATTAACAGCTACAATTATATACATATTGGTGGGTATATTTGGTAATCATCTCATTAGAGATCCCATAGAGATAGGGTAGTTAGAGGTTAGGAACTGTTGGTGAAAACTGGTACCTGCGTCTCCGGACCGTGTGCGTCACTCCAGCAAACAGACCAGTTCCACAGCTATGTTCCCGCCAAACTTAAGTTGTCTAAGTCAACCTGGTGTCGCCCACTAGTGGACACAGGCCTCCCCAAGGATCTCCAAGCCCATCGGCTTCTGCGACCTTCACCAGATAATGTTAACTTGATCACTGATGCAGTTCTCGTGTGTTGCAGTGGAAAGCGGCCCGCGCACCGGCATGAGCAGCGGCGTGGGCGTGGGCGTGGGCGTGGGCGTGGGCATGAGCGTGAGCCCCGGCGTGGGCGTGGGCTACTACGCGGCGCACATGAAGCTGGAGTCGCCGCCGCCCGCGCACGCCGCCTTCGAGGAGGAGTTCCGCCGAGCCCCCGACCGGGAGAGGGAGAGGGAGCGGGAGAGGCCCACCGTCGTCTCGCTCGGCAGCTGAGCCCTCTCACTCCCGCTCACTGCCTCTTTGTCCGCTCCATGACTTCGAAGCCATTCCACGACCGTAGTAGGGCCTAGGCTAGTGCGCCGGCGACGCAATCTCTGGCCCCGTTTCAGTTTAGCAGCAGTGTTTGTTGACTCCATCTCTATTAAATAGAGTGTAGGTGCCGCGGCAATCTTGTGTTCTGCCAAAAGATTTAGTGCAATTTTAAGGGTTGCCATTTTAGTTAAATATATACCCACTCCCCTGTTCATAAAACACTGTTTTAACTAAATCTCACTGTCTGTTTTGTCTCTTTTTGCCAAACTGTGTTTAAAAGCGATGCTGTGATGAAAAGAGTCAGATCGCTGATTTAGTTAAAACAACCCTTAGAAACTTATTTGTTATTATGAAAAAGAATGTTACATTAAAGCAAAGAAGGTAAGATACGTTACTCGAGTACGCGCATTTCCGACGAAACTGTGTCCATTGGACCTCTTACTCTACTTTGTTACGTAGTGACATCTCGAAACTTGTCTATGTGGTTGATGAGGGCTACTTTATAAAAACTGCATCATGGAGAGTCTTCCCTTTTTTCCTAATAAGTATATATAAAACATTATTGAACAAATAAGCTCACAAATGTAAAGAATTAGCTGTATGTTGCCGTGTTTGTAGATATCTACTGGTATGGTGTTCGGATACCAGATGTCTGTCAATAGATCTCATTATAAGCTAAATGATGCTACTAATAGAGGCGATTGTGTTACCTAATAATAAAAATCCAAAGACTCCTTTTATGTTGTCATATTATTTTCTAACATTTATTTTATGTTAAAATAGGAAACGAATGATATTTAAAAGACATCTTGTGTTGTGTCCGAATTTAATTGAGGGTTAGAACTAACGTGTTACTAAAATACAAGCGGGTGTTTTACTTCACCTCAGCCTACCCCTTCGGGGATATAGGCGTGATTTATGTGTGTTTATGTAACGTTAGCAGAGGTTGCGTCGCCGGTGGTTAGATGTAAGCGCGCAGAAGCGAAGCCGCGAGGAGGAACGAGATCTGTTTAGACTATGTTAAAGTACAACTAGCGTTAAGTACGTCAGTCCTGGCTCGATACCAAATGTAGGCGACGGCTCCGCAGCGGGCGAGTGGACAAATCCTAACTGCGCGGGACGTGGACAAAATCTCCCTGGGGATAAAGAAAACATTTTCCTCTCAAATACACAGACGAAACACTGTTGAGTGGAGAGAGATTTTGTCTACGTCCTGCTAGGCCTACAGATTATGCTCTCGGACTTCGTGTGATTAGTCCGATTATAGAATCGGTAAGCGTGTCTGCCGTCTCGTTCTTGGCCCGCCTGTCCGTCTCGCTCTGCCCCCGCCAGATGTTATATATTATTATTTATGTTATCACGGCAGAGTCGTCGCCCCTAGTTTTAAGTTTACTGTTCTTTGTAAATATAAAGAGTATACTTTGCATAAATCGATAATAAATTTTATTATTTCAATTTATCTGTGTTTATTTTTCTGATATCTTCTTATATTTTTATGATCTTAGTCTTCCATGCTGGTCTGGGAGCGAAAAAAAATATGTAGAAAGGTATAAAATTGACCAATAAGCACCTTGAGGCACCCGAATGGTGGAGGGCAAACCACCAAAAACAGCATACTTAAGCATACCCAAAGAGGGTTGGTGTCAGGCAGGCGGCCGGTTGTACAACTTAAGCCAAAACCTAGAGCAGTATGGATTGCAATGTTGACATACTAATCACTCCGTTCATCGATCTCGCTACATGATCCTTTCCATCTCTTTTATATACATTCATACATCACTAGCACTTTTCCGGTGTGATGGATGATATTAATCAAATGGGAGTGGATGGCTTGATGACGTCTGACCGATATTAATGGAAGAGGAACCGACATCAGATGATAGCCAGGGAACAGGGCAGGAAGAAGCTGTGCTTATATTTATCTGTACGCTGAAACATATACCTATTAGGTATAGTTTTCATGGTTGTGTAACTATTACTGAAAATATAATTCTCGAAAAATTTGACCTAATTTTATTAAATAAATTATGAGAAGACGATAGATCCCTGAAAAAACGAATGGATTGTGTGATATATGATCAGCTGTCAACCTTAACTTGATTGTAATAAAGCGCAAAGTCTTTTGAGAAACATTCCCATTTTGTGGTAAGCTGACGCGCTATCAAAAGTCCAATGTGTGCGCTTGGCCATCCACTCAGTCAGGTGTTCCTCTGCCGTCGTTATCTCTCGTATCGCCACTTGAGCACGTCTCAAATGTTATGAATTCTATCAAAGTCTATCTTATCTAGGGCTGTAAAAGAATACTGTTGACTAGTTTTGGGTAGGCAGCGGCGGATTCGGCGCCTTCCCGTGGGAAGTTGTCTGCGGCATCGATTTATGGCCAATATACAGGGCAGATCCATCCGATTCATGTATGGGTCGGAATATTGGGCTGTGAAAAAGACGGATGAAAGAAAATTGCATGCGGCAGAGATGAGAATGTTGGGATGGATGTGCGGAGTGACAAAAATTTACAAAATACGGAATGAGTACGTAAGAGCCTGTTCTCTGTTACTGGAGCCTGAAAGTGACGTAACAGAGAAGATGAAAGGGAGCCGTTTAGCTTTGTATGGACATGTTATGAGACGTGATGCCATTAATGTGCGTAAGACAGTTATGGACATGAATGTTGAAGTAGAGGAAGACCACTGAAAAGATGGATGGATTGTGTGAGGTGTGATATGAAGGTGATGGATGTGAATGAAGAGATGACGAGTGCCAGAACAGAATGGAAAAAGAGGACATACTGCGCCGACCCCTAATAGGATGGGATAAGGGTAGGGCGATGATGATACAGGGCACTCAAACGTTCAGTTTATTATAAAAGTAAAAAAAAATTCTAACTTCGCTAATTGACATGACAATTTCTTTTATGGGGAAATGCATACTTTTCTATAATAAGATACCAGGATCTTTGACTGAACTGCCTCAACACAAATTTAAGCCTTATGTAAAAAAAGTACTAATGGCAAAAGGATACTATAAAATTCAGGACTATCTAGATGACAAAGATGTTTGGAATAAATAACTTTTATTTTTATTTATATAATCGATGATTAATATGCTTTTCTGTCTGTAATGAAGGATGTTGATAGCTTCAGAAATTGTGACTCTAATTATTATTACTTGACATTAAAGCTATTGACATCTTTCATTAAATTTTCATTTAATTTAGATTATATATTATATATGTAACTAAGGGAGGAAAATACCCGACTGAGTTTCTTGCCCGTTCTTCTCAGAACAGGGCCTCCCGTTAGCTTACGAACTGATTGCGTAGATTTTTCGCTAGATATTGAAAACTTGTGTGTACGTATAGGTAGGTTGGGGGTTGGGGGGTTGATTGGTAGTGCGCGGCATGTTTCGGTTTATGTGATTGGCGAGTTGTGGGATTGTATTTGGTGCATAATTTACAATGTACCTGCAATGTCATAACTCGTTGACAATGGTGGGTTTCTCTACAGCCTACTTGCGTGCCGTTCTGCTAGCGGAGCGTTGGGCCCTGATGCGTTTAGTATCATCTTGGTATTGAACGCGGCAGGGTCGGCGCTTCGTTGCGGATCGGGGGGTGAGCGGGTTTGGAGACCTATCATTACAGACTGAGGCATGCTGCGCACTCCCCTATTTTTTTCTTGGACACACGGGTTTTCGGTATTTAGCGTCTTGACGATTCATAAGTGTATTGTAATCATACCAGATATGAATAAATGAATTTTGACTTTGATTAAATTTTTTACTACGCATGTACCACCTACAACACAGCAATTTATTCAACAATCACCACAATCTTACTTCTACATGTCTCGAAGTTGAGCGATTAATCAACACTAGATGGCGACACCGTCAACTCGCTCCCTCGCTCGTAACGATGCCAATAATTGGATCATGACTCACTCCCCGAAGGAGTGTGTTAAACATGAAAATACCAGGTACGAGTCTGACGTCAGACTACTTATGCAAAACCGTTTGAAATTTATCCAGTTTTACTTTGATTTTCTATACATGCATTAACCACTAGAATCGTATGATGCATGACATGAATCAAAATGGAGTGGACGGCTTGGTGTGACCTGTGCGAATGGAAGAGGAAGCATACCTACTGCTTCGGTTTCAGATAGACTGGGAACAAACAGGGAGAAGAAGAAGAAATAAGAAAATTCTTGCTTGATGTGGGACTAGAACCCGCGTCCTCTGTAATCCAGGCAGACGCTTATACCACTCGGCCAACCAAGACCTCTTGGTCGACAATTTTTTGGTACTAATGTTTCTAACATTTATATAATGTTCAAATTAAATTCATAATAACAAAGAAGAAGAAGTTTAACCACTTGTTAAAGAGCGCAAAACGGATCACGTGTCGTCGCCTGTACACACTGTACACCCGCTGGTGGAGTCTAAGTGACACGGCGCATCGGCATGAACAAGATGGCCGCTATCAGCCGGATCACGTGCCTCCCGCGCCCCCCTCCCCCCTCCGCCACTCCCGCGTGCACCTTTTATTAGCTTTCCACGGAAAGATATTCGACTAAAAACAACTGATAACGCGCGAGGCCGAGCGACGGCCCATCAATAATCCCGCGCGGTGACGTCACTGGCACTGGCACTGGTAGGTACTGCACTGCCACAGATGAGCAACTCCCCTAGGGGAGGCTGCCGAGGCGGTAGTCGCGCCCGCCGCGCCCGCCGCAATGAGGCGGCGGTACAGACACGCGCTCTCTTAATCAAATCTGGAAGCCTTCTATCTGATAATTGCTCGGTATCAGGGATGCTATCGCGATATGTCAGCTCCCACAGATAGGCGTCCCTCAAACATCGGTGCCCGCTGTTTGCCCTCGTTATCGCTGAGGCCCCTCTAGACGGCAACGCAGCCCTGTAGTCCTAGCCTACGTGGACAAAGTCTCTCTCCACTTGGCAGTGTTTCGTCTCGGAATTTAGTGGGAATTCGAGCGAAAGGACAATATTGTCTTGTCCCCGAGGAGATTTAGTCCACGTCCCGTGCTAAGGCTGGGCCGATACAGGCGCCCGTGTCCCGCGGGCACGCGCGGAGGCCCGCCACCAGATACTGTATCTCTAAGATACGATTAGGTATCACACTCTGAGATAACCGGTCTCACATTAACGCCTAGTTAAGATAACCGAGATAAAGATTTGCATATCTGAAGGAAGCCGCGATAGGGGGCTGTTCTATCTATGAGGTCGTTGCACTGCGGCGCCGTAGACACGTGACGTCACTCAGATCGCAGCATCGCCTGAGGATCATCCATAATTAATACAACTCTGGATATCACGAGTAAGGAGATGGACAGCAGCAAAGCAGAGGAGGTGTTTGCTATGATCTTCTCCGTCTTAGTACGCTGACTAGAGCGACAATATTTAAGCATTCTCTTTCATACGAGCACAATATTTCACGAAATAAATCACAATTCCAAGAGATAAAAAGTAAGATAAATCATCAATCAAAGTAATGTAGGTATTCAAAGTTAGCTAGTCGCCAATATCCTTTTCATCCCACCATCTCGGAAAAGGCGTTTTTGCTCTTCGATATCTGAGTGCAAAAGCCGTTTTTATCCTCTAGATGTTAAAGTAAATTTGAATTTAGAACATCGTGTGCAATGAGTTTGTGAATTCAAAACATCATTATACATATTTATTTCTACCTCCATGGTGCCGAAATTGTCATGCAACCTATTTTAATTTGTAAAAAACTCAGACTCGGAACCTTCTTGGTGTACTTTTTTTGTAATTTGCTTTGCGCGCGCCATTTTCTTTTCACGTCGAGGAGTGTTTGGCGCGTTTCGTGGTGTCAGTCAGATTTATTTTCACTAATTCAAAAATTGTTACAGAGTGGATTTTGTGCAGTGAAAGTGGTGTTATTTTGATGCACAAGCATCCGTGTTGATGTGCAATTATGCAGAATCATCGAAAATAAGTCTCATGATGTGTTTGATGTTGTGGTGAAGATCACTATAAAAAGTGGTTTTATCCATTTCATCAAGCACCATCATTAACTCTGTTACCAATCAATTCGCGCCAAGCACTCCCTAGATGCGTTAAAATATGTGGCACCCATATTTTAACGTAAAATTCATTTCATTCATACTTTTCATTCACTCATTATTTCATAAGACTACAGATAAAATATACACTAAAGACTTGGCTGTATGGGCTCGACCCTTTGCCTTCCCTAAAATATAGGGAGAATTAAAAAAAAAATCTTTCATAAATTTGTTAAAACCTAGGAGTTCCGTGACGGTCAATCAGCTTGGCGTCAATCTTGCTTTAAACATTTTGATCGTCTACAACGCTTGCTTGATGCTTGAGACAAGCATTTAAAAGCTTTTTAGGTCTGTTTGATTTGTTTACGCTAGCAACGGAACAAAAACATACAGAAAATCAACGTGCTTGACTCAAGCTGATTGACCGTCTCGGAGTAATTTTTATTAGGTACTTACAGGTGTGTCTGGATGAATGTTGCGGGTGTGGCTGGGTGGATGGGTGGCTGTTGGAGGTGTGTCTGGGTGAATGGGTGTTTTGAGGGTGTGTCTAGGTGAATAAGTGTTTTGTGGGTGTGTCTGGGTGAATGGGTTTTTGTGGGTGTGTCTGAATGGATGGGTGAGAATTGTGGGTGTTTCTGGGTGATTGAGTGTTTTTTGGGTGTGATTGGGTGTTTTGAAGGTGTTTCTGGGTGAATGGGTGTTTTTTGGGTGTTTCTGGGTTAATCGGTGTTTTGTGGGTGTTTCTCGGTGAATGGGTGTTTTGTGAGTGTTTCTGGGTGAATGGGTGTTTTTGAGTGAATGGGTGTTTCTGGGTGAATGGATGTTTTGTGTGGGTTTCTGGGTGAATGGGTGTTTTTTGGGTGTTTCTGGGTAAATGGGTGTTTTATGGGTGTTTCTGGGTGAATGGGTGTTTTGTGGGTTTTTCTGGGTGAATGGGTGTTTTGTGGGTGTTTCTGGGTGAATGGGTGTTTTTTGGGTGTGTCTAAGTGGATGGGTGTGTATTGCGGGTGTGAATGTTGTGGGTGTTTCTGGGTAGGTGTTGAGAGTGTGTTTCGCTTAATGGGAGGGTGTTGTGGAAGTTTCTGGGTGAAAACAGAAACTGTTGTGATTGTATTTTTTTTTTGTATTTTGCAATTTCCTCGTTGGGGGGGATGAAAAGTTACGTGTTGCACTCGAGTGCAAAGATTTTTCACCTTGTGCTCTTTTGATTCCCTCGCTATCGCTCAGGATTCTAATTTTTGAATCACTCGCTACGCTCGTGATTCAATTTTAGAATCCTTCGCTAGCTCGGTCATCAAAATTGAGCACGCGGTTAAAATAGTTATTTGTTGTACGTGAGTGCAAAGTTGTTTTTTCAAGAGCACAAGGTGAAAAATCTTTGCACTCGAGTGCAACACGTAACTTTTCATCCCCCCCAACGAGGAAAATGCAAAATACAAAAAAAAATACAATCACAACAGTTTCTGTTTTCACCCAGAAACTTCCACAACACCCTCCCATTAACCCAAACACACTCTCAACACCCACCAAGAAACTCCCACAACATTCACACCCATCCACTCAGACACACCCAAAAAACACCCATTCACCCAGAAACACCCACAAAACACCCATTCACCCAGAAAAACCCACAAAACACCCATTCACCCAGAAACACCCACAAAACACCCATTCACCCAGAAACACCCACAAAACATCCATTCGCCTAGAAACACCCACAAAACACCGATTAACCCAGAAACACCCACAAAACACCCATTCACCCAGAAACACCTACAAAACACCCAAGCACACCCAAAAAACACTCAATCACCCAGAAACACCCACAAAACACCTAATCACACCCAAAAAAACACCCAATCACCCAGAAACACCCACAATACTCAACCATCCATTCAGACACACCCACAAAAACCCATTCACCCAGACACACCAACAAAACACCCATTCACCTAGACACACCCTCAAAACACCCATTCACCCAGACACACCTCCAACAGCCACCCATCCACCCAGCCACACCCGCAACATTCATCCAGATCTGTAAGTCCCTAATAAAAATTACCGTCCCTAATGGAGTTCCGAGACGGTCAATCAGCTTGAGTCAAGCACGTTGATTTTCTGTATGTTTTTGTTCCGTTGCTAGCGTAAACAAATCAAACAGACCTAAAAAGCTTTTTAAACGCTTGACCCAAGCATCCAGCAAGCGTTGTAGACGATCAAAATGTTTAAAGCAAGATTGACTGACGCCAAGCTGATTGACCGTCACGGAACTCCTAGGTTTTAACAAATTTATAACGTGAAAAGAAAATAGCGCGCGCAAAGCAAATTACAAAAAAAATACACCAACAAGGTTCCGAGTCTGAGTTTTTAACAAATTAAAATAGGTTGCATGACAATTTCGGCACCATGGAGGTAGAAATAAATATGTATAATGATGTTTTGAATTCGAAAACTCATTGCACACGATGTTCTAAATTCAAATTTACTTTAACCTCTAGAGGATAAAAACGGCTTTTGCACTCAGATATCGAAGAGCAAAAACGCTTTTTCCGAGATGGTGGGATGAAAAACAACTTTGCACTCATGTACAACAAATAACTATTGCCTTTTCTGAATTCATAATATTATACTCATATTCTACAATGTAGAGTAGCGAGATATCATCATGTGTTCTGTTGATGTAGAGTCTATATCAGTAGAACACACGATAATATCCCTCGTTGCCTAAATAAAAGGCGAAATATTTTCTCTTAACAGAAGAAATCGAGCGCCAACGAAATCTCTGGGAAGGCACGTAACATGAAATATATGAATAGTAGTTTTTGAAAACAAATGATTTAGATTGTGTCTAAGGATTAAAAATAGTAATTTAATGGATGCAATACATGACTTGACTTTATAAAAATACTGTACCGTAAAATACAGGACTTGACTTTATAACTATGACATAATAAAGCGTCGGCACAATATGAAATTACAATAAAGTCAGTTCAAAACAGAATTATTAGTTGACACTAATTTAAGCCAATATGAATTACTGTTTCATTAAGAAATATGAAGAGGTAGGTAAGTATTCAGTCAAGGGACCCTTGATGTTAAGGGTCGTTGGTAAACGCAGGCAATGTATTTAATAAATAATAATGAATAAAAGACGTTTCTGCCCATAACTATGATTACTTATTGACTTCATCACCTGTAGGTAGGTACATACGTGAGCTGATAACAGTAATCCCTAGAAACTTGTCACCAAATCAATTTCTGATAACGTAATTTTACGATAATAAGCACTTAAGACAATTAGTATGTAATTACCAAATTAAATGCGATTTGGAAATTTGATCATTTATTTATATTCACGAAGAAAAATAATAATACAATAATGAGGTATTGCATGTTCAAAATAATGAGTTATTATTTTTCTTCAACTTAATTCTCTTTCGTGATTTCTCAACTCAGAATTTACCGAAACTTTTTTTTTAAGAAGGCTTCATAAAATCTAATAAGGTAATTTGATGACTAAAAGATTTTTCTTCTTCCGTAAAATTTCCTCATAGCAAGCTAATATCATTTTGTAGAGCGCTCTACGTTATAGTCGAAATTGTCCCACTTCAATTGAACTGAGGTCTTTAATCAAGTCCCTAACTTCTATTCCATCTTCTGATTGAACTGGATCTAAACAATCATGCATTTCTATGAACTCATTATTCGTCAACTCCTGAGTGTGACAAACCCAGAGGTTCCCGAACATCATCAGTTCACTTCTAAATTTATCAACAATTTCTCCAATTTCATCATTGTCAGTGATGAAAAAAAAGGGACACAATTTTTCCCGATTTCGAAATTGTTTAAGTTTGGGTTCGCGTAAGTTGAGGTATTATTAATGTAGTTGTTACAGTGATATATTTTATATTGAACGGCATGTAAGCGTTGATTAAAGTCAGTGAATGATGCAATCTCTTCGTATGCTAGAAGTTCTTTGAACGAAATATATTATTGATCCGTTTTTGGAAGTGTCGATTGTTGGTTATCAGTTACAGAATCCGATATTTTAGCTGTCTTTATCTGAAACATTTCACATCGGATCAAAAATACTCGTATCGAGAGCGGCCTCGATGTGTCGACGAGAGAGACATATTTCGGCCCGTCACAGTGACGTGAAGCTGCTATCAGGGGCTGATATTTGAGGACATGTTTGTTTGTACAGATACGCTATCCCGAATTATTTTAGATCGAATACACTGAGCTAACATAATTGATTCAAATCAAATGTAAATTCGTTTATTCGTATCTGTTATGATTACAACACATTTAAGAATCGTCAAGACGCTAGACATCGAAAACCTGTGTGTCTGACAGATTAAAATAGGAGATTTTGATAAATTACAAAGTAGCAATCCAGATTATTATTATTTCTCTTTGGATATAAGTAGTAAAATCGTTTCTTGAACGAAATGGAAACGACAAATGCAGGGTACATGCAACGCAGTTACTGTCCCATTTCTAACTTTCTTCATTTTAATGCCTTACAAATGACACGCCCTGACCAATGTAATTTAGTGCATTGGGGGGAAAGCTAGTGAACCAGACATGGGCAAAGGCAACAGGAACAGCTAAGCCCATACTGGTGATGTGGAGTGCTCCAGAAGGCATATCGTTACCTACTCGCGCCATCATCATAAAGTCTTAGTAATCACCCGTGAAGCATTTAGACTAGCGGTTGCGAGATGACAAAAGCAGGTCATAACGTAAGAACATAAATAATTCACGCCTATATCCCTGAAAGGGTGAATAAGCAGAGAAGAATTGACACCCACGTTTCGTCCCATGTATTAAATGATGGGCCTATTACCATCTTCGTTCAACGTGTTTTTATAAAAAATAGTTATTTGTTGTACGTGAGTGCAAAGTTGTTTTTTAACCGCGTGCTCAATTTTGATGACCGAGCTAGCGAAGGATTCTAAAATTGAATCACGAGCGTAGCGAGTGATTCAAAAATTAGAATCCTGAGCGATAGCGAGGGAATCAAAAGAGCACAAGGTGAAAAATCTTTGCACTCGAGTGCAACACGTAACTTTTCATCCCCCCCAACGAGGAAATTGCAAATTACAAAAAAAATACAATCACAACAGTTTCTGTTTTCACCCAGAAACTTCCACAACACCCTCACATTAACCCAAACACACTCTCAACACCCACCCAGAAACACCCACAACATTCACACCCGCAATACACACCAATCCACTCAGACACACCCAAAAAACACCCATTCACCCAGAAACACCCACAAAACACCTATTTACCCAGAAAACCCCACAAAACACCCATTCACCCAGAAACACCCACAAAACACCCATTTACCCAGAATCACCCAAAAAACACCCATTCACCCAGAAACACACACAAAACACTCATTCACCCAGAAACACCCACAAAACACCCATTCACCCAGAAACACCCACAAAACACCCATTCACCCAGAAACACCCACAAAACACCCATTCACCCAGAAACACCCACAAAACACCCATTCACCCAGAAACACCCACAAAACACCGATTAACCCAGAAACACCCACAAAACACCCATTCGCCCAGAAACACCCACAAAACACCCATTCGCCCAGAAACACATACATAACACCCAATCACACCTAAAAAACACTCAATCACCCAGAAAAACCCACAAAACACCCATTCACCCAGACACACCTCCAACAGCCACCCATCCACCCAGCCACACCAGCAACATTCATCCAGCCACACCTGTAAGTACCTAATAAAAATTACCGTCCCTAATGGAGTTCCGAGACCGTCAATCAGCTTGAGTCAAGCACGTTGATTTTCTGTATGTTTTTGTTCCGTTGCTAGCGTAAACAAATCAAACACATCTAAAAAGATTTTAAATGCTTGACTCAAGCATCCAGCAAGCGTTGTAGACGATCAAAATGTTTAAAGCAAGATTGACGTCAAGCTGATTGACCGTCACGGAACTCCTAGGTTTTAACAAATTTATGACGTGAAAAGAAAATGGCGCGCGCAAAGCAAATTACAAAAAAAGTACACCAAGAAGGTTCCGAGTCTGAGTTTTTAACAAATTAAAATAGGTTGCATGACAATTTCGGCACCATGGAGGTAGAAATAAATATGTATAATAATGTTTTGAATTCACAAACTCATTGCACACGATGTTCTAAATTCAAATTTACTTTAACCTCTAGAGGATAAAAACGGCTTTTTCCGAGATGGTGGGATGAAAATGATTTTTTCATCCCACCATCTCGGAAAAAGCGTTTTTGCTCTTCGATATCTGAGTGCAAAAGCCGTTTTTATCCGCTAGAGGTTAAAGTAAATTTGAATTTAGAACATCGTGTGCAATGAGTTTGTGAATTCAAAAAATCATTATACATATTTATTTCTACCTCCATGGTGCCGAAATTGTCATGCAACCTATTTTAATTTGTTAAAAACTCAGACTCGGAACCTTCTTGGTGTACTTTTTTTGTAATTTGCTTTGCGCGCGCCATTTTCTTTTCACGTCATAAATTTGTTAAAACTTAGGAGTTCCGTGACGGTCAGTCAGCTTGGCGTCAATCTTGCTTTAAACATTTTGATCGTCTACAATGCTTGCTTGATGCTTGAGTCAAGCATTTAAAAGTTTTTTAGGTTTGTTTGATTTGTTTACGCTAGCAACGGAACAAAAATAAACAGAAAATCAACGTGCTTGACTCAAGCTGATTGACCGTCTCGGAACTCCATTAGGGACGGTAATTTTTATTAGGTACTTACAGGTGAGTCTGGATGAATTTTGTGGGTGTGGCTGGGTGGATGGGTGGCTGTTGGAGGTGTGTCTGGGTGAATGGATGTTTTGTGGGTGTGTCTAGGTGAATGAGTGTTTTGTGGGTGTGTCTGGGTGAATGGGTTTTTGTGTGTGTGTCTGAATGGATGGGTGAGTATTGTGGGTGTGACTGTGTGGATGTTGTGGGTGTGTCTGGGTGAATAGGTACTTTGTGGGTGTTTCTGGGTGAATGGGTGTTTGGTGGGTGTTTCTGGGTGATTCGGTGTTTTTTGGGTGTTTTTGGGTGTGATTAGGTGTTTTGTGGGTGTTTCTGGGTGATTGAGTGTTTTGAAGGTGTTTCTGGGTGAATGGGTGTTTTGTGGGTATTTCTGGGTGAATGGGTGTTTTGTGGGTGTTTCTGGGTGAATGGGTGTTTTGTGGGTATTTCTGGGTGAGTGGGTGTTTTTTGGGTGTTTCTGGGTAAATGGGTGTTTTGTGGGTATTTCTGGGTGAATGGGTGTTTTGTGGGTGTTTCTGGGTGAATGGGTGTTTTGTGGGTGTTTCTGGGTGAATGGGTGTTTTTTGGGTGTGTCTGAGTGGATGGGTGTGTATTGCGGGTGTGAATGTTATGGGTGTTTCTGGGTGGGTGTTGAGAGTGTGTTTGGGTTAATGGGAGGGTGTTGTGGAAGTTTCTGGGTGAAAACAGAAACTGATGTGATTGTATTTTTTTTTGTATTTTGCAATTTCCTCGTTGGGGGGGATGAAAAGTTACGTGTTGCACTCGAGTGCAAAGATTTTTCACCTTGTGCTCTTTTGATTCCCTCGCTATCGCTCAGGATTCTAATTTTTGAATCACTCGCTACGCTCGTGATTCAATTTTAGAATCCTTCGCTAGCTCGGTCATCAAAATTGAGCACGCGGTTAAAAAACAACTTTGCACTCATGTACAACAAATAACTATTTCCTTCTGAGGGCGTGAAATCAACATATTGCCCTAAACGCCCTCCGCTGGAGGTCGTTGACTGAGGCGTCCATGGCGCGACACTCCTTTCTTTGTGCGTCAACCAAATATACTACTACTAATACACTAAATATACAGTCCGAATGTATACGAAGTCATGTTAATAGTGATTTTGGTAATTACATTACCCTTAATCAGGAGAACAAATATTCTTCAGATAATATTATCGAATCGTCCAAACGATAAGTTTCTCACAATCTTGGATATTAGATTAATAAGAGTAGCGAGCACTGCTTTTATTATCAAGATGATGTTTTAAGAATTACGCACTTTTCAAAACATCACAAGATAGCAGTTGTATTATGTAATCTAAATATAAATGTTGTCGTATAAGAAAGATTAACACCGCTACTAAGTTAACTATCTTCGCACAGCTCATAATTATCGGGCTGAAAACTAGCTATTGTGACCTAGGGCATCAGCCAAACTCTAGGGAATACAACTTAAGAAAGGGAATATTAGATTTTGGCATTGTAATTATTGATTCTAGAAAGAAGTTTCGGCGAATGCTTTGGTGTCTCCTGTAGCAAGAGTGCAGTTAGACTTAAACAATAGGTTTTGCAATCCTAGGTTAGTTGTCATCGCAAATGGATTCGAATTTGATCTATTAGACTCATCATGTAGTGTGTCTCCAACATTATACCAAAAGAGGGTTGGTGTCGGGCAGGCGGCCGGCAGAAAACCTAAGCCAAAACCTTGAGCAGTATGGATTGGAATTTCATCCCAATTATTCGCTCAGTTTATTGGTTCCTGGACATGGCCCTTTCCGTCTCTTTTCTATGAATGCATTCATCACTAGCACCTTTCCGGTGTGATCGATGAAATGAATCAAAAAGGAATGGATGGCTTGATTACGTCTGACCGATATAAATGGAAGAAGAAACATACTAGCCGTGTGGTGACGGCAGAGCAGAATACAATTGCCACTACCCCCCCATCTCTCCCGTGGATGAGATTGGGGGCAGCGACTAAGGGTAAAGACAGCGATGAGCAATGGCCAGTAGCATTCGTCTTATACCACCTAGCAATATACTACGATTTATGTGCCTGATAAATGGCAATAGGCTCGTTACCTGTTACATGGACCAAACCTTATTAGCGAAACGAGGGTGTTAATTCACCTCTGCCTACTCCTTCAGGGATTAGAGGCACGAGACCCCAGATAAACTAGGAACAGGGCAGGGAGAAGAAGATTCATATTCTTATCACGCCACGTATAAAATAAGTAACGACAACCGCTGGCCATAAATGGCTCCAGTTGGCGTAGCGGCAGGCATTTGCGCACGTAGCCGATCGAAATATTAAGAACAAACAATGAATCATGTCGCCTGAGTGCTGCGCAGATATCAATAGGATCTGAAATGTTATCGGCCGCGTCAAGTGCCGCGATAACGCCCGCCGCGCCTGCAACTTGTCCCGAAAGCGCTTCGTTCCATCGTATTATTTCACAGTCCACGTGAAGCCGGGGCAATATTGTATTGGCTATTGTAACATAATGCAAATGAATACTGCAATCACTATAAAACAAAATTGTGGTTAGTAAAAGTTCGAAAAATTTGTCTTGGGTCTTGCCAAGTGGTATAGGCATCTGCCCGGATAGCAGAGGAAGCCGGTTCGATTCCCGCATCAAGACTATAATTTTCCGAACTTCAATTTTCTTTGTACAAATTTTACTTAAATAATAACAAAAAATGACTATTACAATGTAAAATAAAGGCCTCTTGTTACTTTAGTTAGAGAAACGATGCCTTCACCTTGCAATATAGGCTGTGCAATTGCAGGTTGGCCACCTAAAATAATTGGTAAAACATTGGGTTATATACACCTTTGGCTACCCCTTCGGAGAGAAATATGCGTGATTTATGTATGTAGTTCGTCAAACTTCGCTCGCACCTATTATGACAACTGGACTTTGGACTCTTTCATGACTCTCATCCCTCATGACATTAAAATTTGTATTTAATAATATATTGGTGATAGAATGTCAAAACTAGAAACGACAAGATTATGATGAATGGAGGAGAGAGTGATTCGGATGACAACATTCCAATACATACTGCTCAAGGTTTTGGCTTAGTAGGTTTTACACCAACCCTCTTTGGGTATACGTAGGGCTACCATCACCTAAATTGCCGACACCGGATGATCACGGATGGATGGATTCACCCTGGCAACAAAAATATATACGGTATACGGAATGTTAATGGAATGCATAAATGGTTTCGCGTCCATGCTTTCCGGGCACACTTCCGAGCCTTCGGCATAGATAACTATATCATGCACAGGCATATCAGGTCACAGATGGGTGATAGATATCGACTCGGAGACAAAACTGGGTCAACGAGCCTTCCGAAATAAATATTGCCTTCGCGCCCATTGTCATTTGACTTAGACAGCCATAGAGAGGTCGAGGTGGTCTATAAGGAGTGATTAGGTAATGGTATCCGTGACGGGCGGTGAGTCACGTCGCCTTACTAGGCGAGCAAACACCATGCACCAGCGCTGTTTGTGGATGGCCAATGCGGAAATTTGCGTTTACGATGGCTTCAATACGCGCGCTTCGCTTTGCAGGGGTATTAACCTGCGTAAGCATTGTTATAATTTAACTGCCGCACTCAGAGACGTCAATTGAAGTCGTCAAAAGCTATCAAAACTAGACCATAGACCCGGCAAGAATAGCGATTTGAATTGACATATTTTTGTATTAAGTACTCATTAACGTTGATTGACGCCACAAAAATGTGTTGAGATTGCTAACTTTCAGAATATTTTCACGAAAATAAAATAAATTCGGTTGTGTGTATATTCTGACAAATGACAAAAAAGAAGCCAAGAAACAAAAGAAAAAACAAACCTAAATACTCTATGACATTTTAACACATATTTAACGAAGAGGTGTCTTGTGTATACTGTATGGCGTGGTGCCGACTGTACCTGTGACGAAGGATCTGTGCCCATATCCATTTATTTAAAATAAAAGTCAATTTTACGGTAATCGTATGTTCTGATGTTTAAGAATTTTTCTTTGTCAATGCCTTCTGATGTCTCATGGTTCAATTTATTTTATCAATTCTGGATTGCGAAGCTAAGAAAATATTAGTATGAAAAGCGATAACAGTTTTAATAGTTTTTGGATATGTTGTAATTATAATATAAAACTAGTTTGTACATTTTTATTTTTACAAAATATTACTTAGGTACAATAAAAGTTGCTAGCACTGAAATATCTTTATTTTGACATAAAAACTTCCTCGAGCTTTATATGTTTTTTAAATTTTAGCTAAACTGAATTAATTAAAAAGAGAACGTACAGACTTAGATTAGGATGTACTGTATCTAAAAAGAAAAATTTATCATTTCGTAAAGTTTTAGGGGAATGAAAACGTTATCGCTCGAGACAAGTACCTATTCAAAAATAAAATGTAGAGGCTCTTATGTTGTAACTAATGTTGGAACCAATTTGGAAAATTCCGGAACGAATGAAATTTCTAATTTAAAATGATAAAGTTTAAGAGCTCATAGCGAACAATCTGTTTTAATATACATGGTTATTTTAATCCTTAAGTAAATTTTCGCAACCCTCACACGTTTGTTAATTTTCATGTAGAGCAAGCGTAATTGAAAAAAAATATTAATAGTTTCCACTGATATTTTTTTAAATAGATGGAGACGAAATGGGCGGATGTGCTTAAATGAGAATTAAAATGCTTAACATTTTGCATAATATATCCTCATGAAACTTCATATCCATTATCTTCATTTCAAAATTTGTTTCTTCAGGATATTTTGGCAAATAGTGAATAATTATTCACTGTTTTCAAACTCTACCAGGACTCGTATTTAGATTTCGATTTCAGAAAATATGAAACGATGCGACGCCATTTTGTACTTTCGCCCCACCTTACAAGTAGAGCCATATCCGTACGCGGTAAAGGTCAAACTCCAAACAGCCAAAGCAAACACGACTCGCGCCTGCGCACATTGCCAACTGGGGCACTCCACTGATCTAGATCGTGTACGTTTATACTCGGGACCGAACTATTTTGAATCGTTATGAATACCTTTGCCCAGCAGTGGGATCTATCGAGCTAAAATAATAAAAAAAGAATGAAGAAAGAAAATATGGACATTTTGTAATGATTTTTGGATGGACTAAGTATAGAATGGGCAACATACACCACCTAGCAATAATGCGATAAAAATGCCTGGTAAATGTGAATAGACTCGCTCCTGCATACATGGGACCTAACATAGATGGCGATATGTCGATGTTGACACACCTCTGCGTAACTTTTGAGCATAGACAGGCGTAATGTATGTAAATACAATATATCTATCATAAAGTGTTTGTTATCGAGCTCCTTCGAAACGGCTTGACCGATTTCACAAAAAAATTTTATGTATATCTGGCAGGCAGGTCTGAGATTAGGTCGAAGCTATTTTTTATACTCCTAGGTCATAAGGGCAAAACAAAGTTTGCCGGATCAGCTAGTATAACTTTAAACTTTTTGTTAACAACACACATGATGAAATAAAAATGTTAAGTAACGTGTTATGATATTATATTGTCTGGACTCACATTTTCACCTACCTATACCTACCATACCATGTTTTTAAAGTAATAAAAGTAATATTGTTTCCAAGATGTGACATTGTTATATTTGTTCCATTGTGAAAAGTGTAAATCGATATCGGCAGTAATTAGACCGATGATCGATGTCTCAAGTCAGTTTAGCTGATTAGATAGTGGTTATCAGTTGTTTTTTATTGTCGGATACCTGTCGTAAAACTAATACAGGCCGTATATGCCCGGCGAGCATAAATTCAGGGATATGTTGGGATTACGAGCAATTGTTTTATGCCCGCAATTGTTTTATGGGCGGTAGCTGACTGCGACAAAGCCAGCGCTGTGTGCACCCACGTGACGTCACTTCTACAAACATAGCCTTCGGCGCGTGGCTCGTAGTTCGAAGACAACAACCCACCTAACTGCCGTCCCGATGAAAATTGTAATAACTAAATACTGCATTATGTACTCATTTGTAGCAATTTATAATGTTTTGTAGATAATAAGTCGGCTAAAAGTTGTATTATTATCATGTTTATCATATTCACTAAAGACATTACCGCAATTTTTTTCATTAAATTTTCGTTACCGTTTGTCATTGGCAGTTTATCAATAGGTATTACAAATAACTGCATTCTTCATTACGGCGGTATAGCTTAGTTGTCTATGTTTTTCGTAATTTAGTTTAGTTAAATCATCAATAGTCTGTGTTCGGTAGTTTATCTCAATGATAAGAGACGCCTCGGGGTCTAGGATCACACGTGTAGGTACCGATTGTCACCACAACTTTATGTATTTCAGCTGTCGTGTGGTAATCAAAGACTTTATAAGGTCTTTCGTGGTGACGTAGCACGTCGTAGCACGTCAGGCTACGGCAAAACGGTAAACTTTCTGAATCGACTTTATGCTTTACGATAAACAAATTCGATTGAAGAAATTTGATAGATTTGTGTAGAAGTGCCGATGACCATACACCAATCAGTAGGTAAAGCTATTTACTTGAACAGTAGTTCATATAAGACATGCTAATGCTTAGAGGTCGCAACAGTTCCCTAGTCCTATACATAATAATATTAAACTTTAGCGTTGAGGTAATATCTAACACAAGCATGTCACAATTATTACATACTACACAAATGTAATAGGTTATGTAATAGCTATCATCTCTATCAGATCTACAAATTATCTGGAATACATTTTTTGCTAACTACTGCTTTGTCATTTATTATAATTTTAGGTACACAAAACAGATTTAAGGTACCTACGTACTTAATTGATTTAATTCACTATTATTAATCTTATCTTCGATCATGTTACACCAATAGCTGTGTTTCACAGTTTTTTATTCACAGAACAATTAACAATATTGTACTTCCTTTAGCCTAATATTGCTTACGTACCTAATTTTTTTGATTGGTGACCAAAATATCACGAAACAAAAATAAATTAGACCAAGACCCTTCAATCAATAAGGACATTAACTCAAATTCCAAAATAGGAACTTTTATTTTTCGTTAATAAACTTACTTTTAATAGAAGCGGGGAAAAGGTCTCCCTGGAGAGATTGGGGCTGGTGACAGCTCTGCCGTCACCATAGGTACGGCGTTGTATTTAAGTATTTCTTCTTTTCTTTAAAATCAATGAACAGCTTTGTAGATGTCTGAGAGCGAGCTTTACTATATTCACTATAGCTACAATGGTTGGGCTTTAAAGATAGACAGCGACAGACTTAACAATTTTGTGTTAGAAGGGAATCAAAATATCGACGTCACTTCGATAATATACATATTGTGACTTGTATCAAAGCCGCGATAGCTGCGTATCGATCTAGAAGCCAATGTAATCTTTGCTATCAAATGACATTCAACTTTGCCATGGACGAGGCATATTCCTGCACGACTTCAGTGCAAATGGTTCTCTACGGGTTCCGAGTAATTGAAGAGGCGATTCGTCATCGCTAGGAGAATTGGTTGTCAACGTGCAGTGATCATGTTTTCTGTAGAAAAGTATGGAGCTCGAACGACACCGCGGCCTCTACACCTCCCGATTCGCGTCGTCGACGCAGCTCTGCGTACGTTTTCTACGGAGACACCAGTGATGTCGTCGGGTGTGCGGGAGCTCGGCGGAAAATCGTGGAAAGAGCGCGCGTGGTAGCGGAAGGCGGCGGCCAATGGGAGGCGTGCGTGGGCGCATGCGCAGGCGCCGGCCGCCGCCATTGGCTGAGGGGCGCGCGGCGTACAACACCGACACAGTGGTGAGACACCCTAAGCGTCGGCAGCGCAATCAGGTGAGTGCACGGTCCACCGCCGAACGGGGAACATACGTTTCGCATCGCGTATCGCATATCTACCTACTCTCGTAACACACTAGGCAGTGCCTTCGCGAATGCCACAAAGGATTTTGTCCAACCGACATTAGACCGATCTGTTTTCCAAGTGCTCACTAGCTGTGTTGAGGCGGCGCGACGGCTGCGACTCCGTACATTGCAACAGCTTAACTTCTGTCCTTACACTCGAGTGGTAAATAGTAAATGTTTATTTTATTGGTTGTTGGCGATCGCTTCGGTAGAGATTAACGTTTGAGCGAATGCAGAACCAATGACGTTTGACTGGAAAATAACGCTTCAAAAGTTTGAAAACCCTGACGTAGCTGCTATAAATTACTTGTTTATGTTAAATAAAACAATAAAATACACTCATAGAGATTGTTCGCGATAGTAGGTGATATTTCTTTCACGATTACTCATCATTCTTTGTGATCGGCCAATAATGAACTACTTAAATAAAACATTACCCGTCGACATTAAAAAAATATAATTCCAATTCAATTTTGAATATTCGCGCATCAAAGAACAGAGAGACATCAATTCACTAAGCAGTTCCTTTGGTCTTAGTCCAAAGAAAGTTTTCCCAAGTTCTGTAAGTACCTAAATATCTTTCTCTAACTTGAATTATCACATGCTTTTAAAGTAATCATTACATAAAAAACCTATTAGGTAAATGAAAAAAAAAAAAAGTAACAGCAACAAATTACAGCTTCTTCGTTTCTTCTTAGCTTATTTTATATACCTAACTTCAAGGAAAAGCTGGTATAGGTACATACATACATCATAAATCGCTCCCATATCTCCGAGGAGTTGTGCATTAACATCCACGTTTCGCATTCGTATTTAAGAAAGACTATAAAAACCATGTTTCTCAATAAATAATCAGTTAAGGCTCGACTTTTTTGTGATATTAGGTACCTCTCTCGTCCGCCGCACATCACATAAGTTGGTTCCCATGTAATAGGTGGCGAGCCTATTGCCTTCTATAGATATAAATCGCAGTATATTGCTAGGTGATATAAGAGGAACGCTGCTGCCCATTAATCATCGCTGTATTTATTTACCCTTAGTCGGTAGAAATGCCGTCATTACACAGCAGATTATTTTTTGATAAGATAAATAAAATAAAAATATAAAAACAACAGTAACATGGTCCTACCGAAATACGTTCATCTGTCTCTCGGCTAATCTAACTCACACGGTCTGAGCAAATCTACCTACAGCTATAGGATTAAGCAAACTGAATCAAAGATAATAGCTATATACAAATAAATAGCTATATATTCAATACCTAAATGTATATAAAATATCTTCTTAACTCGTCAAATTCGCAACCTGAAACCTGAAATAGATTCGCTGAAATAGAGTTTTTTTTTAATTCTATTTCGTTTTAGTAACTTCCATAATGACGAGTATATGTCAATTCCATCATAGCCTAATATTTTACATTTTAAAACTTCACACATAATTGGCCGTGTGGTGATGGCAGAGTAGAATACAATTGTCAGCACCCCAAATCTCTCCCGTGGGTGTCGTACAAGGCGACTAAGGATAAATCAGTGATGGGGAATGGGCAGCAGCGTTCCTCTTATACCACCTTGCAATGTACTGCGTCACTTTTGTGCCAGATATATGGCAATAGGCTCGCCACCTATTACATGGGACCTAACATAATTGGCGAAAAGTGGGTGCTAGTTCACCTAAGCCTACCCCTTCGGGGATATAGGCGTGATTTATGTATGTACACATAATTGACAGACATACAGTGCGGTTAACTGTCTCCCACCGGTGTTTCTGCTACTTCATCCAAATAGAAAGCCATGCCACGAGGAAAGAAACATATTCATTCAGCTAAGTTCAAACCATGGATTTTTGAAATTTGAATCTACGTCCGTTTATCTTCTCTCAATTTTTTTTCTAAAGAACGGCCAATGTCCGCCAATGACTTTTAATTTGATATACTTTTATTTTTATTGTTTTTATAGAATAGTGAATAAATTATTTCATGTTATACTTATGTTAAATCTATGATTGGTTTTGGCTACAAGGTGTAGGATTGTGACATACCTGTGGTGTGTAGAAAAAAAAACTTAAAATTGAACGCTCAGTAAAAAAACATTCGTATTAGGTATATAGTCGTTATAAATAGAAGAAATTGATGTAAACAGGCATAATTATTCCAAAGGAAATGACGAAATACTTAAGCTTTAAAGGTTAGGTTCCTAAAAAGAAAGAATAGGCGTCTATGAAACTATGCCGTAGTATGTTTAAATTTAATTAGATAATAGGTATCCGTGTGTGTCTACTACACACACGAATAGTAGTAGTGTAGATATACTTACAGAATAAGGCTCATACAAATCCCCCATCAGATAAAAAACTGTCAATGTTTTTTCCTCATTTTTGTCTGTAATATTTGTGAAAGCAGACGCCTCGTAGCCGCCTCCCGCAGGACACCTCGTTGATGTCTTTACTTAGCAAAAAACAAATTTCCCGCATCAGAGCAATCATTTCCGAAAATTTTGTGAGTTTTTTTCCTTTTCTAACATTTATAATTATTGTTCGAACAAATATTACATAGAATTTTAATATGAATAGTTCATATTACACGATCAACGACCAATTTATTCGTTCAAATGACAACTGTAATAGGTACCTGCAATTTATAGAAAAATTACGTAACGCACGATGTTACATTAGCATACATTAAGTAATAAAGTCCTAGAACACTGGAAGTTATAATGTACATACATACATAAATCACGCCTATATCCCCGAAGGGTTAGGCAGAGATGATTTAATGATGACCCACTTTTCTTCAATCAAACTAGGTCCCAGGTCGCAGTACATTGCCAGGTGGTATAAGAGAAACGCTGCTGCCCATTCCTCATCACTGTTTTATCGTTAGTCGCCTTATACGACACCCACGGAGAGATTAGGGGTGGTGACAGCTATATTCTTCTCTGCCGTCACCACACGGCTAAAATAATGTGACGGCTCAAAATGGATTCCTGTAACTACTATGTTCTTCCAAAGATTGGGATGGATGCACTAGGTATATCCGATAGTTGTTGCACGGCTCTGGGATGTTAATAGCTTTTAGGAAAGCCGGTGAGGGTGCTTGATTCACCATTTAACTTTACTGAACAATTAAACTAACAGTAATTTCATGAATTACATTATAAATTGATGTCAATCATGACTAGATACGTCTTTGTAGATATACTAGGGACCAGAAAAACTTTCTTAGCCACATATAACATTAACGGGAAGTGAAACATGAGAGAAACATTGTATTCAACTCCTTCGTCTCCACTTACTTAGGTACATATTTATTATGTTCTTTCATAATAAAAATGACGAACATAAAATGCTAAAAGCTAAACGACAATTATTTATGATAGTCATGGAACATAGACAAAATGACACCGCAAACAGTAGACATAATTACTGTTGTCTAACTAACGCTCCTATTTGATATACATAGTAAAATATTAACTCTTGAGAGGATTTTAAACGCGGTGCGTGTATTGTCTACATTTCGTTTTTGGTTACTTGTCTCGAGCGATAACGTTTTCACTCCCCTAAACTGTACAAAATGAGAAAATTTTAGTCTTTTTGATTCTCATATAAGTCTATACATTTTTCTTTTTAATTAATTCAGTTTAGTTTAATTAAAAGTCAGCTTAGTTGAATAAAAGACACGCAATATAGTTTTCTTCTAATACGTGAAGTGTGCTGGAGACATTGCAGCATGACATCACGATCATGGGTGCGGCCAAAATCGGAACACGGCATACGCCACGTCGACAATATAAATGACTTTAGGCTGGAGTTCACCAACACTTAAACAGGCGAATATTATTTCACCGTCAGTTTTTAACATTTTAGCATATTACTGTATTCTGTCAATCTGACGGTTATCTTTTAATCGCTTGATTTACGTGTTGGTGAACTTCACTCCACCGCACTCAGAGACATCAATTAACGTTAATGAGTGCTTAATGTCAAAAAATGACAATTCAAAACTAGTCGCTATTCTTGCCAGGACTGTCGTCTAGATTTAATAGAACTATTTTGACATTAAGTACTCATTAAAGTTAATTGACGTCTCTGATAGCGGCTGTAAGTATTGTTTGATTTTTATTGGAACGAACGATACAAATGTACAAATCTTAAAAAATTATTAGAAAAACAAGAGCTCAGACAAATTTCGAAAATTTACTAAATTCTTCTTTGTAATATCGATGATGTTTTATTGGTGATTGGTTGTGGACCCGAAATTGTACAATAGCGAAAATTCAGTACCTTATCAATTTATCAGTGGCTAGCGCAATATTCAATTCGTATCCGCCAAACATCATCTATCTAGCCATTTAATCCCTTTCAATTCATACTACTCACTCAACCGGAGAGGTGCTAGTGATGAATGAATGTATAAAAAGTGAACAAAAAGTGCGTTTACGTGCCCAATTTAATGGCAATAGGTTCGCCACTCATTACATAGGACCTAAAATTATTGGCGAAACCTGGGTTAATTAACTTATGCCTATCCCTTCTTTGTTTATTCCCTGTAAAGGGGCTGAAAGGGACAGATGGATGGCAATATATTATGACGCACTTGATCGCAGCAGATAATATGAGCGCTTTACTAAAGCTATGAGCCCGATAGTGTGGTGACGGCAGAGTAGAATACAATAGTCACCATCCCAAATCTCTCCCGTGGGTGTCGTACAAGGCGACTAAGGATAAATCAGTGATGAGGAATGAGCAGCAACGTTCCTCTTATACTACCGTCCTGACAATGTACTGCGACTTTTGTGCCCGATAAATGGCAATAGGCTCGCCACCCATATTACATGGGACTTAACATAATTGGCGAAACGCGGGTGAGAATTCACCTCTGCCTACCCCTTCGGGGATATGGGCGTGATTTATGTATGTATGTATGTATGAGCCCGATAGGTGGCAATAGGCTCGCCACACTATGGGACCTAACTTCACTGGCGAAAAGTGGGTAATACACCTCTGCCTACCCCTTCGGTGACATAGGCGTGATTTATGTATGTGTATTTACAATAACTGGGTATTTGGAAATCATTTTCGTAGCCAACACGGGGAAAAGACGAAATTGGAAATGAGGCAATTTCGAGATTCCAAATAACTGGCATGATTCCCAGCGGGCACGGCGGGGTGGGGAGTGGGGGGCAGGGGGGGCAGAGGGGAGCGTTATTAATATGATGAAACTGTTATCAGTGGATGTGACGGCGTTATCGCGATCGAGCAAACAAGCGCGCCATAAACGCCGCGGCAGGCAGCCCGTAGGCCGGAAGGGGCGGCCGCACGCCAAAACGCACTTTACGCCCTTCCCGCAGAGCTCACGGTCCCGTGCGCCGCGCTGGTCTAGATTTAGGAGTAGAAGTGACACTATTGCCGGGAGGGAATGTTGTTTCCAAATACGCGGTGTGTTTGCGCTGAGGCGCCGCGCCGTGTCGCCACACCGCGGGCACCATTTCACTTAAAAACCAGCATTATTATTCACTAGGGCTTACCTCGCGTCATTCTATAGCCTTAAAGCCTGAAAACTAGCATTGGTATTCACTAGTGCTCGCCCGCGGCTTCGCTCGTCCTATCGTCGGTCATTTTCTAGACTAAAGACTTCCGTGTGGACTATTCAACACATAAATAAATTTTCAATTTGAATGAGTAGATTCTGAGCTTAGTGTATTCAACCAACAAACTCTTCAGATTTATAATATTAAGTATACACACGGCACAGAAATAGAGAACGCGGAAAAATAGTCATAATTCAGACAGTCCTATCGACATTATTAATCTGAAAGTTAGGTCATTTTAGATCTCGTAGGCCTTCTGTAGATATACGATCGTTTTGTCTTGATAGAGTTAGTGAGATGCATCTGTGGTCGCGAATGTTGATGAAAAATTAAATTAAAACAATACACAGGACAAAAGTTAAAAATAAAAGGAGATTCCGCAAACTGAAATCTAGTTCTTTACTGTTAAAAGTTTACGATATAACCTTTAGTGAACATAGAATTCGCTACGACTCCAAAATGTAATCATATTGAGGAATGTTTTAATTACAATTACTGCTTAATTTCCATGAATGTTCACATTAGTAAGAGGCGTTTGATAATATTAGAACAGGTAACCAAAATTTACAGACACCATAATAATATGCCTTAAACACTGTTTGAACAGAATTTCCTATATTTAGATGTAGCCTCACAAAAGTAACGTAACAAAAAATTCGAACCGATGTTTAATCATTCGAAACGTCGACGGAAAGAGGTCCGGCGGGCCTCTTCCCTATTTGTACTTACTTCCGCCCCGAGGTCACGACCCGCGCCCGTTTGCAGACACGCAGCATGGAGGCGGTGCCCGGAATGGAGCAGCAGCAGCATCCGCAGCATGAGCATCCGCAGCACGAGCAGCAGCAGCACGAGCATGAGCAGCACCACGAGCAACATCACGAGCAGGCGCTGCAGCTGGTGAAGAGCGAGGAGCGCGGGGAGGAGGCGGCACCGAGCGTGATCACGCGGCGGGCGGTGCGCACCATCACCGCGGCCGGCCACATCACCGAGGAGGTGAAGGACGAGCCGGGGGACGAAGCGCGCTACCGCCGCTACCGCGCCGAGGAGGCCGAGCTGCTGGCCAAGGAGCGGGACGGGTTCGAGGCGCGCGCCTTCGCCGAGCCCGCGCTGGAGCTGCTGGCCGCGCCCGCCACCGCGCCCGCCCCCGCCGCCGCGCCCGCGCCCGCCTACCAGCCGCAGCCGGTCAAGTACGAGGCGCGCGAGGAGCGCGGCACGTACGCGGCGCTGCAGCCGGTGGCCGTGGCCGGCGGGTACGCGTACGCGCAGAGCCCGCAGTACGCGTACCAGTACGGCGGCGGCGGCAAGGAGCTGCTCGCGCTGTACGGGCGCGGGGACGAGTCGCCGCCGGGCCAGCTGCTGTACCGCGGCGACCCCACGCTGGCCTCGTCCCCTTTGCCGCGCCAGCACGCCGTGCTGTACGGGGCGCCGCAGCAGCCGCTGTACGAGGCGCCGCCGAGCCCCACGCAGCAGCAGGTCACGCTGTACTCGGCAGGCAACGCGGTGCAGTACAAGGTGGCCGACCACTACCTCGGGCAGGGCGGCGTCGAGTACGTGCCCGTGCCCGGCTACGAGGGCGGGCTGCTCGTCG
>OZ008342.1:17973411-18112728 GCA_963931975.1 Cataclysta lemnata | reverse complement strand
CGGTGTCAACCGGCCACCGCTCAAGGGGCAGAAGCCGAAGCCGCAGCAGGTGCTGGTGAGTAGACAAGCCCCTTAGATTCCTCATGACTCCATCACACGAACCAGTCAAAGTTCTAAACACAACACACGCATTAGAAGACCTCTTAGGACACACCTGACCATGAAGTGGACTTTGAATCCCACTTCCTGGTCAGGGGGTGATAATAAAACTATGATCTTACGCCGGACGATAAGAAAGAAAGCCACAGATCGCAAGTATTTGATCGCGATCTGAGCCATTATTTGTTTTATCACCGTTGGTATATCTACACACACTACTAGAGAGTGGTCGACTGCAAGATTTGAGGACAAGGTCTTTGCCTTTCCTAAAACCCTAGTAGATGCTTAAGGGCCTCTCGGCTACCACAGCTGTGACCGTCCCTTGAGTGCCACAGTCAGGCTAACCCTCCCCCTTCTGGTTGCAGCCGGCCAACGGCAACCGGCGCACCGGCGTGACGTGCGCCAACTGCCGCACCTCCAACACGACGCTGTGGCGGCGCAACAACGGCGGCGAGCCCGTCTGCAACGCGTGCGGCCTCTACTTCAAGCTGCACAACGTGAGTAGACGTATCTAATCGGCGGACACCACTATCAGGGAACTCCTCGGCAAACAGCGGCCCGTGCACCAAATCAAAACACGGGGTCTCATCTAATCTCGCGAGATAAAGCGCGGGGCTACCGACTGATAGAGAATTATCACCGCGGCCGCGAATATTCATAATGAGATAAATGCCGCTTTATCAATTATCTTCCGAGCAGATAGGGCTGTTTGCACGGCGATAGGAGGGTGTTCCCGACTGACGCGCTCCGTTGCAGGTGAACCGGCCGCTGAGCATGAAGAAGGACGGCATCCAGACGAGGAAGCGGAAGCCCAAGAGCATCGGATCCGCCCACGCGTCACGAGCGCCCGCGCCGCCCCTTCCGCCCAGCTCCTGGCACTGACTGCCGGTGAGTGACTTACTTTTATTATACAAGACGTTGGTCTTATTTACAACTACGGATTTAGGTAAGAGAATATCCCACTCCTAATCTATCTGTAGTGAAGACCTGTGCTTCAGCAGTGGGGAGGCGTTAACTGCAGTAGTGATTGTCAAACAATTATTACAGATTTAAATGTTCATTTTAACTTATGGACGAACAGTTTAACTTTGTAGTATTAACATCCATAAATCACGCCGGTTTATCGGAAGAAGTAGACGTAAGCGTATTAACAGTCAGCTGATGTTCATTACCATCGGTCTACCTGTGCCCAGGTGCCTGGAATCATAATCAGCCCACACCAAGTCATCTACCTACTCCTCTGTTCGCACAATTTTCTAAGATCTAAGAGTCTTCCCGTCTAGTCCCAAGCATTCGTTCATTGTCGCTGACCTTAAATAGAGATTTAGACCATGCTGTTTTTAGACCATTAGACTAATACACTGAACGCATGTTTACAGGAGCAGCGAGGGCAGACTGTGCCTATGAGGCAGACGTGAGCCTCGAGGCCTCAGGCAGGCAGCCCGCCTGCTGGAGGGGGCTGATAATAGACTTTATAGTTAAACTGTGCCTCTGTGGATACTGTGTCCAAGACTTTCAAGTGAACCTAGTTTACTGCAACATGTAACAGTAATAATGCACACCCTGAACACTCATGCTAACATTTGTGTAGGTGATTTCTTTCAAGTCCGCCTGGCTAGCTACCACCGTCTTTTCAAAATCTGTCGCTATAACAATAATGTTAACAGCATTATTGTGTTCCGACAATTGTGGAAAGATAGCTAGTCCCTCTGTGGTGGAGGATTCCAGGTGAAGCTTGATTCCATCTTCGGCCCTTATCGTCACTTACCATCAGTTGAAACGAAGGCCAAGAGCTAACCTGTCTAGCATATAAAACGAAATAAAGCCATTAACCCATATAAAAACTATAGTGAGATAAAATAATCAAAATTGTTAACTTTACTTTCCATTATCGCTGTACTGACTGAAAGAATTGTATTGGTATGTATGCGGGTTGTATGGAGGAAGAAAAAAAATTAACAATTACGATTGTGCAACAAGACCATATATGGTATATATACAAATACTATAGTATTTGTATGGCTATGTTAGAGCGGGTAGTATTCAGGGTGTGAGTTATTTATGCTACATGATAAATAACAGAGCTCAGAGTTTAAGGTCTTTGTGTTTCTGTGAAGAGATACATAATATTATTATTTATCACCGTTGTTCCAGGCCCGGCCATTGTAAATATTTGACTGTGACGTATTTATTATTACATTGGGGAGCGTCTCCCCAACGTAATAATAAATACGTCACAGAGCGCTGACCTCGGGGATAGTGTGTTTTTGTGTGTTATTTATAATTAAATATAGAAGGCATTTTCTAATGAGGAGTGTCTTATGCATAATAAATTATTACGATAAGTTTTGTGAAATATATACTTTTTATATTTAATTGGGCAGTTTTACAATTAAACTTTTTTCCTGAGAAAACATTAGGCCGCGTGGTGACGGCAGAGCAGAATACAGTAATCGCCATCCCCTTCGCCATCACTAAAGGGATGTGAATCCCTTTACTATCGGTGGAGGGACTTTTTAGACCTTTGCTTATCCACAAACTCGGCACTCTCCTAGCAGGAGGATCCTCTGAGGATCATCTGCTCCCCAAACATTCCCCAAAAACGTTCGTATCGGGTAATTTGGAATTCTAAATAATTTGCAAAGTAGGTAAACCAGGGAAGATGATTCTCTTCAAATAACATAGAGCATGTCGAGTAGTCGCTCTGGCAATAGGCATATTGACAATACAGTAACTTCAAATCATAACTATTTCTCCCGGTAAAATCTGTCAAAGGATTACAATATTTTTTGGCATAAGCAAGGCTTTTGACACTGTTACCTTCAATGCGTATCTTGAAAAAGGTTACGGAGGAATGGGCACAATATTCGTTAGTCACGTACTGATCAAACAAAAACAAACTGTCCTTGTATTTAAATAATTGGGCAGGTGTTGCACAGGGAATAGATTTGGTTCCTATTTAACTTGTAATTTAAAAGCATCAACGTTTTTTTTTTTAATTTCGAAAGTTGTAGATTACATTTTTATTATAAAAATTCAAACATAAATCACGCCTATATTGCCGAAGGGGTAGGCAGAGGTGGTGAATTAACACCCACTTTTCGCCAAATAAGTTAGGTCCTATGTATGGTTGTCCGGTGACATATCCTAACGGATGACCCCGGATGGCTGCCATAGTGTGCTTTGGCTGGAAGCCCGGAGAGGATGTTTAGCGGTGTAGTGGGGGAACGCCTCTACCCCGAGCCCAACATACCTCTGTAGTTGCACCGTACTGCAGGGATGATGAGTAAAAAAAAAGGTCCTATGTACGGTGGTCGTGGTGAGCCTATATTGCCATGTATCGGGCACACATATTATCGGGCACTTAAATCCCAGTATATTGCTAGGTGATATGAGAGGAAGACTACTACCCATTACTTATCGCTGTCCCCTTATATCGAACACACCTATACCCTTTATATCGAACACGGTATGATGATAATTGAGTTGTGCCATGTTTTATCACATAGTTGCATTATTAGGAGAGTTGGCCTGCAATTGCGTAAACTAAGCAATATTTGATAAGACCGGTCATTGGATGGGTGACCAAAAGTATTATTATTGTCTCAAATCCATGCATAGGAAGACACGTTTAGCTATTGGACCCGGACGCATCTGCAGTCATTAATACCCACCAGTCTGCACTCGGCCAGCGTGGTGGATTAGGAGCCATAACTTATGGCCTCCCATGCCACTATACAATACAATAAAGAGCTGGTGATGATGATTATGATGCTTTATTGGTAGATTGTAACGTTAGTGTGAAAAGATAAGATTTCTTTAACAATATTCAAATTAACTTAGCACCAGACTGCTTTTAAACTATCTATGACATAGATATTTGAAGAAAATTATTTCGTCGCTATTCAAGAAAAAAATCTTCAAATTATATTGTTATGACTCAGCGGTATCAGCTCTATCAGATAAATAGGTACATTGAAAAGATAAGATATACCTATCGCACTGGTCAGAAGCTTGTAAATAAGGTAAAAAAAATATTATAAGACAAACAAACAAATATACATATTATAAATATTATATTAGCACTATACCGCTCTATTTCTACCCATATACAGCAGGCTTTAGAGATTGAGATTTCTTTAACATGAATTTTATAATATTGGTAAGGCGTGCTTAAGTATTATTATATCATTATTTATAATAAAATATTATTATATGCAGAGTAAACTCTTTGAAAAGAGATTTTGGCGATAGGTTCAAGAAATCTGTCGCCAGACCTGTAGATTTATCTCGGGTGTTTTTTAATGGCGAACGCCTCTCCTGACCACCATTTCACACAGCAGACAGATAGTGCACCTAGTTTTTGTTATGCCAAGGGTATTGCAACGCAACGGATAGTTGGTGCACTCTTGCACACCCGTCTGGAACTTCTCAATGTTCAAGCCGCCTGCCTGTAGGACACCGGGTAGTTGTAGCGTAAGGATTACACACTCATCAACTTTATCTAAGGATATTTTTATTGGCTTTACTTTATGTTGTATCGGCGATCAATCTAAAAATACTGACGATTTCTATGCAATTTATTCAATGTTATGACGGATGACCATAATTAAGTAAGTCATTGAAAAACTGCCAATAATAAATATCAGTATTATAAGAATGGAGGCTGCTAGAACATGAAGTAGGTGTACATAAAATATCCTCAGACTAATCCTAGCAGTGTAAACTGTAAACCATGCCTGTAAGTCGTGATTTAATTCTTACATACATAAATAAATCACGCCTATATCCCCGAAGGAGTAGGCAGAGGTGAACTAACACTCACGTTTTGCCAATTATGTTAGGTCCCATGTAAAATGTGGCGAGCCTATTGCCATTTATCGGGCACAAAAGTCGCAGTACATTGCTAGGTGGTATAAGAGGAACGCTGCTTCCTATTCCTCATCACTGATTTATCCGTAGTCGCCTTGTACGACACCCACGGGAGAGATTTGAGGTGGTGACAATTATATTCTGCTCTGCCGTGACCACACGGCAATTACTAACATCATATATGCCATTTGGCTTAAGGTCGACTTGACCTGTTTTATTCTATATCTCTATAGTTTTATTCTAGGATTTCAAAATTAAAGGAACTTCAATTCATAAAAGTATCATAAATTTAATCCATATTAAAAAATGATCAATTTAATAGTCTGAATAAAATGCCGAAGTTAATGTATAACCTCAGGAACACAATGTATAGATTTAAATCATAATACATATTTTAAATTTAATGTTACTTTCATTCATTCATTACTCCCTCGTAAAATCGCAATATCGATGACGTGACATCACTATTAATGAAGTGCAATTCAATTAGGGTTGCTGATTACAACAAAAAAAAACAATTTGTGCTGTGGCTCGAAAAAAAATTTAGGTTTCTCAGAAATAATCGGCTGTGCTGGTACCTTTTTACCCTTGCTTATTTTATAAAGTCAGGGACGCTGTATATGCTACAGCATAGGTACTCTTAATGTTTATGAGCGCCGCCCAGCATGAATAAAGGGCAAAATAGTCTTATTCTTATTTTATTTTATTAATTCACTAATGATTTTATATTTCCATGTAGTGTGGCAAAAAATAAGCTTCAAGCGGTCGCAAAAGTGTAGGTAGGTATGTACTTAATACTAAACTAGATATAAACACGCAACGTATATTGTTAAAACGAAATTATAATTGGTAATTAATTAATACGAAATGACAAAATTACAATTATTTATTAACAACAAACTTTTTTAAATTATTGTCTAATTAATTGAAATGCGATAATGTTCAACCCTAGGTAGTCTCGTGGGGAGTGCGCTGGAAGATCGTTTGATGACGTCACGGCCGACTCCCCACGAGACTATGGCTCGAAATTTGAAATTGTAGTATGCTAAAACATGAAATTATGAAGTAAATAAATATCAAATCTTAAAAATAATACATAAAAATGAAATGTGACGCCATCTTTTTGAATACTAGATGTTTTCGAATTTTTTTAACGCTAAAAAACAGCACAGGCAGGCATTTTAGTGGGAGCTCTGCACGGCAAGACGTTCTGATTATTGTGGTTTTAAAATGGCGGCTCAACTAGTTTTATATAACGCACAGGCATCCGATGCTTGTGCGTTTGGCAGAGGGGAATGTTAGGCAAAGGCTACTCCAGTTCTATTTACTCCGAGTCGTTACATAAAGTAGTCTTTAAAAGTATACCTACATCATGCTCTACCATTTCTGGTGCGTAAATATAATTAGGTACGCAATAAAAGTACGAAAACAAATAAAACAAAGCCTACACGCTATATGCTAATTAAGTGGCAAAAATATGTGCTATTATGTGAATAAAATACTTATGCTAAAAGTATTGTCAAATCGGCAACACTGATGGAGTCCCCTTCAGGCGTAACCTACTCTACTAACAAAATGTAAATTTACGTGTAGACAGTTACTCTACTAAAACTGGTAATGTAGTTGGAACTGGGTGACTAGTATGCTAGTTGACTCTACTATTTACTCTACCCATAGGTACCCTATACAGCAGGCATCGATTGTCCACTTTTATTAAGACAAAAATATATAGTAGCGACATCTATGTAGAGACGCGCTAACTATGCGTAAAAGTAAGCACACGCTAGGGGGTCTTCACTGGCTACAAGATGTGCTGCAGCGCGGCGGCTCACCGTTACACGATGTGAACTCGATAGATGGCGACATTAGTCCTGTTAGTCTCGTGACAAGAAGGGAAAAAGTTTATAGGTAGACACTACCTAGGTAGATAGACACTACCTAGGTAGGTAGGTACCAACCTACCTACTATACTACCATAGTCATACTATGGTGTTATTACAAAATCGAAATTGTGATTTTTTTCCCTATACAAACTGTTCGGTCAGTAAAAGGTTATTGTATGGAAATTGCAAAAATTAATCGTAGTTTTAAATTTTTGATATCACCATATTTACCATAATGTTATCGTTAAAAATATAGATTCGTTATTTAATGAAATTACGTGAAAATAGACCTTAATTTCAAAAACATTACATATGTCAATTTCTCGAAAAAATATTAGGAAGTATTGGCATTTTGCGGTCTATATATATCTATGCGATTTTTCGTAATCATAAGGAAAATTAGGAAAATACGCAGGCGGCACACTAATTATGCAATGCAACATATTACATTTGCAACTTCAAGTACTTAATTATATATAGATTAAAAGAGGGGGACAGCGCGTACGCAGTCCCCACTACCAAAAATTACGCGTCCGAGTTATCCACATTAGGGATAATCGCAGGGGTCAATCCCACCGCAGTGCAATGGTAGGACCTCGCCCTGGGGGAACCGCCTTCTTGATCACGGTGTCCCCTACGCCAGGTAAGTATGATTTCACAACCGAGCCACGGGGTAGTCATTGGAACAGGAAAAATGTTAACACCGCCTACTGTAAGTTGTACAAACAACGATAGCGCCATCTATTGGGGCCTCATGCTCCCAAATTGAAATTATCACAAAGCCCTCAGTGCAGTGCTATTTGGGCTGGTTGCGGTGTATTACCAGTTCCCCCAAGTGATGTCACCCGATCGGGGTAAACTGGGAATTATTGTTGCATCTTCCCTCGAATTCATTATTGGGGTAAACTGGGAACAAAGTAGTCCCATTTTCCCCCAAAATATTATTTAATTTATTAATCCAGTTCAGAAATTAAAATCTTGCAACTTGCCTATTGGTATTAATGAAATAAACTTGGGTAATTTACAGGAATGATTTAAACACAGTTGGATTATATTTTTTTAATAAAATAAATAAAACTTTATTTTCCATTTCCAAGAATCGATTCTTCCGCTGATTATAAATTAATAGTTATTTGTTGTACGTGAGTGCAAAGTTGTTTTTTAACCGCGTGCTCAATTTTGATGACCGAGCTAGCGAAGGATTCTAAAATTGAATCACGAGCGTAGCGAGTGATTCAAAAATTAGAATCCTGAGCGATAGCGAGGGAATCAAAAGAGCACAAGGTGAGAAATCTTTGCACTCGAGTGCAACACGTAACTTTTCATCCCCCCCAACGAGGAAATTGCAAAATACAAAAAAAAAATACAATCACAACAGTTTCTGTTTTCACCCAGAAACTTCCACAACACCCTCCCATTAACCCAAACACACTCTCAATACCCACCCAGAAACACCCACAACATTCACTCCCGCAATACACACCCATCCACTCAGACACACCCAAAAACACCCATTCACCCAGAAACACCCACAAAACACCCATTCATCCAGAAAAACCCACAAAACACCCATTCACCCAGAAACACCCACAAAACACCCATTTACCGAGAAACACCCACAAAACACCGATTAACCCAGAAACACCTAAAAACACCCATTCACCCAGAAACACCTACAAAACACCCAAAAAACATTCAATCACCCAGAAACACCCACAATTCTCACCCATCCATTCAGACACATCCACAAAAACCTATTCACCCAGACACACCCACAAAACACCCATTCACCTAGACACACCCTCAAAACACCCATTCACCCAGACACACCTCCAACAGCCACCCATCCACCCAGCCACACCCGCAACATTCATCCAGACACACCTGTAAGTACCTAATAAAAATTACTCCGAGACGGTCAATCAGCTTGAGTCAAGCACGTTGATTTTCTGTATGTTTTTGTTCCGTTGCTAGCGTAAACAAATCAAACAGACCTAAAAAGCTTTTTCACTTCTCATGCTCTGAAAGTGGTTATTTGTGCAGGATATAGGCTGCACAAAATCAAATTTTGTGCTCTAGAGCATTAACGTATCTACTCATAAATGTGTCGATAATAAGGCAAAGAAAATGAGCCATGCAGCCAAACACAATAAGAAATTCAGAGATAGAATTTGTTATTTTAATATTTACTTAAATTTATTTGCCTAATGTGATTTTTAAGACATAAAAGATATTACAATTTTAATTCAAGCAGGTACGGTAGGTTATTAAATTAATTTATGAAAATTATTATTTCAAAATTAATTTAATACTTGGCTGTATATGTCTGCAGCCCAAGCCTAATATCAATGGGAAAAACAATTTCCGTCAGTATTCAAAACTGTACTAATTTTAGTTTGAATTTTAAGAAATGTTATGAGAAATTCTGATTTATTTCCTCGCAATCAAAGTGAAAAGCAGAGTTTCTACCTCGTCCACAAAACCATTTTTATCCTCGACATTACTATCAGCCCTCGCCTGCGGCTCGGGCTGCTAAAAGTCTCGGACAAAAATGATTCGTTTTGTGCACTTGATGGAAAATCTACTATTAAATGCTTGACTCAAGCATCAAGCAAGCATTGTAGACGATCAAAATGTTTAAAGCAAGATTGACGCTAAGCTGGTTGACCGTCACTGAACTCCTAGGTTTTAACAAATTTATGACGTGAAAAGAAAGCAAATTACAAAAACAGTACACCAAGAAGGTTCCGAGTCTGAGTTTTTAACAAATTAAAATAGGTTGCATGACAATTTCGGCACCATGGAGGTAGAAATAAATATGTATAATGATGTTTTGAATTCACAAACTCACTGCACACGATGTTCTAAATTCAAATTTACTTTAACCTCTAGAGGATAAAAACGGCTTTTGCACTCAGATATCGAAGAGCAAAAACGCCTTTTCCGAGATGGTGGGATGAAAAAAATATTACTTGTGACAAACAAAATAATGTTAACCAGATTTCAATATTTGCTACCTAAAAAATAAAAAATCCCCGGTATTACCTGCGCCAACGCAGGTTTTTGCATCGGGCATCGGGGATTCGGGAATTCGGGGGAAGATGCAACAAAAATTCCCTGTTTCCCCCAATTGGGGGCAAGCACTTGGGGGAAAGTAGGAATACACCTTGGTTGCTATTTACTTAAGTACTTACCTACCTACCTACCTTGTTAGCTGGGTCTAGCGCTAAACGATTGATTTAATGCATGCTTGGTTAAGTCGTTTACTAAGTTATAATATATCAGCAATTGCGAATAGGTACCTACCTGGGTAGGTAGGCACCTACCTAGTTGTCCGAAAGACAAGGCTTCTTTTGCTAAAAGAAAAAAAATGTATTATTTGTAGTATTCTTCATCGAAAGATGGCGTTGACGTTTCAAGAATCGCATTGTTGCATTTTATGAGCCAATTAGGAATACATTAATGTTTACACACAGAAGCCTATAACATATTAACTGATCCTCTTGGGTTCCGTAATAAAAAAAATAATAAAAACCTAATCTAGTAGGAGCCTAAAGGCAATAATTGTGATTCGCATTTCACTTGAATTTTACTGGAAATTGAGAATGGTAAAAGGCCTTCATTGATTCACCGTTCAAGTTCCGGGTCCATAGTGTGGCCGAGGGGGAAGTCAGTGGCAGCAGTTTGGAATTGTGACCAAGTATAGGTTTACGGGGTCCTTAACGAAATGTCAACACTCACCTTCGCCACTCCGGCTTCTCTCTCTGCCCGGCCATATTTGGTAAGATTCTGATGTAAAAGGTACAAAAGTCAAAAGCCATGTAGACCTTACGAAAGTTCTGGGCAAGGGAACCAAGGTTCTCTCAGCATTTTAATTACAGACCCCACTGTAATAGTACATTATGGTACGAGTATGCTACATTAGTCATTACATACAAGTCATTAATGCAAGCGCGAGCCGCAGGCGAGCGCGATAAGGAAGCTGAGTAGGTAATGATCATTGAATACGAGTTGCATACGACGTTTTTCAACACAATTGCGAGGAGAAAACAAACTTGTATTGTTATTAACTTTAACAAATAATAATAAATAATTACGGAAAAAGGGCGCCTAAGTTTTAGTTTTTGTTCTTTTTTAATTCTCTTTATTAGTAGGGACAGCAAAGGGAACCAGCACATACAGCCTCGTCTGATGTAGTCTACTTTCTTCAGTATTAATCGCATTAAAACGCGGATGTATCAGAAAATTATATTTATATTTCAATTATTTTTCAATCAATAAATAGTGTTTCTAAATACTATAGGTAGTTAAGTTAATTTGTGTTTATAAACATGGAATAAAATATTTATTTGTCATCTTAACTCTGAAATAATTAAAATTCGTATAAATATTCACTGGTTTTTTGTGTTTGGCGCGTTTCAATGGTGACAGTCAGATTTTTTTTTTATTAATTCGAAAATTGTTTCATAGTGGATTTTGTGCAATGAAAGTGGTATTATTTTGATGCTTAGGGACCTGTTTTGATGTTTATGAGGAATTATTGAAAATAAGCCTCGTGATGTGTTTGTTGTTGAGAATTGTATAGTGATTTTCACCACCTCATCAGTCGCCATCATGAACTCTGTTACCATTAAATTCGCGCCGAGCACTCCCTAGATGCGTTAAAATGACATCCCTCTTTCAACGTAAAATTAATTTCATTTTTATTCATTACACACACATGAATACAGACTAAATATACTAAAGACATGGCTGCACGGGCTAGACCCTATGCTTCCCTAAAAATATAGGGAGAAATTAAAAACAAAAAAACATAAAAAATATACCATTACGCACTAGTACGTAAAATATTATGCACGAGTGCATAATTTTCTGCATTATGAACCTTACAGCGGTGTAATAAGAGTCAATTTACGAGCAATTGTGTTGAAAACATTTTTTGATAGCTTTTGTTCAGTACATGTCACAATGTCACGCCTTTCTCCCACAGGGGTAGGCAGAGATCACTTCTTTCCACTTGCTATGATCCTTACATATTTCTTTAGCTTCATCCAATCTCATCAATTTCTTCATGCATGCCCGTCGGTTTTGGGCCTACCTACTCTTGACCTGGCCCTTTTTTAATAGATAGACTTTCAATTTGATTATGAAAGATCCGCCTAAGCCTTCCCCTTCCCATTTCTCCATTCACTTTCGCCATGTAAATCCTTTTTGTCATTCTCCGTTCATCCATTCACTTTCGCCATGTAAATCCTTTTTGTCATTCTCCGTTCATCCATTCTTTCGACGTGACATCTTCTTTCAAACCACACCTTTCTCTATTCTTTTTATGTTATACAATCGATCGCTCAGTCTTACCCCAGCCATGCTACTCAACGCTCTCATTTCTACTGCATTGATGAAATGAAATGGAATGAAATGAAATGCTTTAATTGCTATAAATAGGGTACATAGTTTGCATTATATTAGTTGTTCATCTTCACATGTGCTTAAGCATATTTAGCCATTTTGAATAGCATGCAAATATTAAGAAATAATGTTATAATATTAAATATCAAATAAAATTAAGATCAATAAAAAAAACCATTTCATATGTCTTGTGAATAATGAACACTTGAGATCAATGCATCAACCACAGGCATTCTTTTTGTTTCATAAACTCGTCAATTGAATAAAATGTGTGTTCCAACAACCATCTACGTAATAATGTTTTAAATCGGTTTAAGGGCAAATCTTTAAAGCGAGACGGTATTTTATTATATATGCGTTGACACATAGCATGGCAATTGTTTAGAAATCTTTGTGTTTTAGGGACAGTTTCCAATACTAGTCTGTGTGGGTCACGCCTTGATCTTTGGTATATATCTTTGCCTTGTGTAAAATTTTTAATATTTATCCACGCAAACACGGCTATTTCAAAAATATATAGACTATATATGATTCTACTTTCATGCTTCTTCTCCCACACCCAACTTTCACTTCCATACATTAATGTCGGGACCAGCACTCCATTGTGAACAGCCATACGAACCTTTCTGGACATGCTTTAGCTGTTCATAAAAGTGTGCAAAGCCCTGTTTACCATATTCCCAGCTTTCACCCGCTTTTCAATATCACTATCACACTTTCCATCTCTCGTAAATACAGATCCTAAATATTCAAACTCTTTCACTTGTTCAAAATGACCAAGTGTGAAATTAAGATAATTTCACACTTTGTAAAACTTTTTTGTTCAGGCAACATACTTATTGGTTTTTTATTTCTTACATTGTCAATTATCGTTTTTTGGAGAAAAATCCATTCCCGCAATCAGATTAAACATGCACCAAATAGCAAAGTCTATCAAGGGTCCTTTAGATAGTAGGTAGGAGGTTCAAGGAATCACATTACAATTTTAGCAAACTTTGGTGCATGCCCCCAAATGCGCGGGGCCCGTAGCAATTGCTACTATTACTACGAGGCTAATCCGCCACTGCACCCAGTGAAAACGTATAAGTACATTACTTTATTAAAGAAAACTTAATGAGTCGGATAGACTCTTATTGTTGATTGAGGAAGATTATTGTTCTTCTTTAGTATAAGTACATATACCTATAAGTGTCTACCATAATACCCTATACGATATTTGCGGAACTTTTCTTGCGGTCTGACATCATACGGAACCAAAATTAAATCGTTTCAAAAGATCTCTTTAAGAAGCAGAATACCGAAGCCAATTTTCCATCCGTCCGAACTATTAGTCCAGATCGTGCGGCCGAGGGACTGCGTAACAATATTGGATGTAGCTTATAAATCGTGCGGCTTCGATAAGAGGCGAATTGGGCCGGGTGCCTATTCTATTTCATGATCCAATAAAAAAGGAATAAAGCCCGTCGGTCGGCTAAACGCAGGAATGCTGTCCGCTGGTTTTAGGCGGGCGCCGGCGCCGGCGCCGCGAGCATTAGTGCGCCCGCGCGACAACGCTTGCACATTAGCCCTGCGCAAGCGCACGCGGCGCCGAACGACGCAAGGCTCTGCCACCTGCATTGCAATACCGACTCTGCTCCAGCGACTGAAGGTACCAATTGCAGCGGAGTCTGTTCAGCAGTTGTGTCCCAGAGGTTAAGGAGTGTACGCCGTTCGGCCGTAAGTCAATTAGGACTGCCCCCGCCCACTTATCGCGCGGACAGTTTAGCCGATACGCGTGTCCACCAAGTAACGTACGACGGCGCACTAATGAGCGGGGGCCACCTGCCTTAGAAGGCTGAGTGCCAGCTCTGAAGTTCTACATTACCTACCCACTTAACATGGAACATAGACTAGCCTCCATAGCATGGAGCGTGAACAAAGTCTCCTCGGGGATAAGAAAATATTTTCATCTCGCTCTCATCATCACCAGCCCTTTAGCGCCCCCACTGCTGGCGCACAGGCCTTCAGTGGAGATTGGTTTGACTGCAGATGCAGCCGGGACCTTCGGCTTAACGTTTCTTCCGATGCACGAAGTCTTCTTCTTCTTCTCCCTGCCTGTTCCCAGTCTATCTGACGCAGTATGTTTCCTCTTAACATACATACATAAATCACGCCTATATTCCCGATGGGGTAGGCAGAGATGGCATAGGCGGAGATGATAGGCAGAGATGATGAAAACCGACGTTTCGCCAATTATGTTAGGTCCCTTGTAATAATTGGCGAGTCTATTCCCATTTATCGGGCACGAAAAACACATTGTAATGCTAGGTGGTATAAGAGGAACGCTGCCCATTCCTCATCACAGTTTTAACCCTTAGTCGCCTTGTACGACAACCGCAGGAAAGATTTTGGGTGGTTGGTGACAATAGGTCCCATGTAACTGAGTGCGAGCCTATTGCCATTTATCGGGCACGAAATACGCAATATCTTGCTAAGTGGTACGCTGCTACCCATTACTCATTGCTATCTTAAATCTTATTATCATTGTACGACACGAAATATTGGGGTGGTGACAATTGTATTCTGCTCCGCCGTCACCACACGGCAAATTTTTATACAATTGATTTTTACAAAATGTCTTTATCCCAGAAGACCTGTTGCCACGTATGAATCAGAGTGTTGGGCAATGAAGAAGACTGATGAAAAAAAATTTCATGTAACAGAGATGCGTTAGTGTGTTGATCTCAACACACATCCATCTGGATGTGTGGTGTGACACAGAGAGATAAGATAACGAATGAGTATCAGGAGAAGTTTGAAAGTAGTGCCAGTGTCTGAGAGACTGTGAAGGAATAGTACTTACTTGGATGGTTTGGTCATGTTATGCAAAGAGATGAAAGCTATGTTGGCAGAAAAATTTTAGATATGAATGTTGAATGACGTAAAAGGAAAGGAAGACCAAAGAAGAGATGGATGGAATGTGTAAAGGAGGTTGTAGAGTATTTTATATGTTAACGCTGACATTAAAGGCTTAGCTTACACGCGTAATACAAATCCTAACTGCTTGAAAGCGTTGCTTAAAATGTCATGTAGGTATGTGTGGGACAAATGGATATCAGAATCCACAATATAAAACTTCTCCACCCTTTTACATCCCGTGAGTGTCGGAGGCGACTAATGGACCATATTCCAGAGGAGGCGTCAGGCTATAAAAACCTAGCCAAATACTAGACCAGTATGACAACATACAAATCCTAAACATTTTGGGCGCACAATAGAATGATAGTAGTCGTCTATGCTGGCCTGGGAGCGACACAATAACGAATGTCTCATCCCAGGGGTATCGTAAAAGTCGACTAAGGGAGATTGGCCGGCGTAGACCAATAAGCACCTTGGGGCACCCGAATGGTGGAGGGCAAACCACCAACAACAGCTTACCCAAAGAGGGTTGGTGTCAATCAGGCGGCCGGCTGTAAAACCTAAGCCAAAACTTTGAGCAGTATGGATTGGAATGTTGTGATTCCAATCACTCTCTCTCTGTTCATCGGTCTCTTGACATAGTCCGTGCCGTATCTTTTCTATAAATTCATTTATCACTAGCATCCTTTACGGTGTGATGGATTATATGAATCAATGAGAGTGGATGGCTTGATCACGTCTGACCGATATGAATGGAAGACGAAACATAGACTAGGAACAGGATAGGGAGAAGAAGAAGAATATAATGATAGTAAGTAGTCCTCCCTAAGCCCTAATCAGAAGGGACAGCCTGGGTGCGTCGACTTAGTACGATGTTTGAGTCGGTCAAACAATCAATACAGTCATTCACATTTATTGCATTATCAAGAACATACGTTGCCGAAATGTTTTTAACCATTCAACTTCACGCTGTGAGCCAACACTACCTTTTTTGTATTACATACATACATAAATCACGCATATATTCCCGAAGGGGTAAGTAGAGATGAATTATCACCTACTTTTCGCCTATTAATTTTTGTATTAAGTACTCATTAACGTTAATTGACGTCTCTAAGTGCAGCAGTACCTAAGTTAGCATTGGTAATGTTTAGAGTATGGGTTATTTCTGTTACATGTTGTATAATGTTCAAATGAAAATGAAATCATAATTGCATTATCATAAACAATGATATTCTAATAATTATGGTAATGAATAATTATTCTAAATTAAACTTCTTTAGCAGCGTCCGTCTGTTAGGCGAATAGAAATGGGGCGCCGCAACTGATAGGCATCGGCAATGGCGCCTGCGCATGCGCCGGACGGAAGTAGGCTTTTAGAGGCGAGCGCAGAGGAAGTGCCTTTTTTATTCATGCCCTGGCATATTTTGGCAATGGGTGGTGAATAATACCTAAAGCTATAACATTTTTCACCCAGTAAAAATAGTCCAATTTTAATAATTTTTGGTTATATTGTAAATGTAATTTATAACTAACTAGCCTAAAGTGGATATTACTAATCCGACTATATTAGACAGGTGTGATTTTTGGCTGACTTCAAAAAGGAGAATGTTTTCAATTTATGCATAAATCACGCCTTTATCAGGCAGAAGTGAACTGTAACAGGTGGCGAGCATAATTTCAACTCATCATCTCATCATCATCATCATGTCTTTCTATCCAATTCTATAAAAAACAAATAGCCATGTCGCTATGCTATACTTTAAAAACGTTAGCCAATAATTTACATACATACATACATAAATCACGCCCATATCCCCGAAGGGGTAGGCAGAGGTGAATTCTCACCCGCGTTTCGCCAATTATGTTAAGTCCCATGTAAAAGGTGGCGAGCCTATTGCCATTTATCGGGCACAAAAGTCGCAGTACATTGTCAGGACGGTAGTATAAGAGGAACGCTGCTGCCCATTCCTCATCACTGATTTATCCTTAGTCGCCTTGTACGACACCCACGGGAGAGATTTGGGATGGTGACAATTGTATTCTACTCTGCCGTCACCACACGGCTAAGCCAATAATTTGGCTAATCCATATATCATTAGTAATAGAAAATATATTGACAATGCTTTTATTGAGCGATCACATTCTGACAATGCTTTTATTGAACAATCACGTTAAGACAACGCTTCTATTGAGCGATCATGTTATGACAATGCTTTTATTGAGCGGTCGTGTTCTGACAATGCTTTTATTGAGCAAACATGTTCTGATGTACAAAATTGTACAGTGGAATATATTACAAGTAATTTAAATTAGTTCGTAAGACAATAGAGAAAGTCTCTAGCGCATTGCCTTAGTCTAGTGCATTGAGAATAGTCCACCAAAACATTCAAGGCTTTTCGGGTAAGGATCTGGAATTATTGTTATACCTAAATAGTATACAGGCTCACGTATTATTTTAAACTGAACATTGGTTAAAAAGTACTGAAATACTTTCGAATTATGAAAATTACAACATCGGTAGTATCAACAACATCAAAAGCCTTTAGCCGGAAAACGGCTATTAAAGGCGGTTCTTTAATAGCATTGCAAGAAGGACTGAAATACAAAGAACGAAAAGATATTCTACAATATTCTATTGAACAAATAATTGAAGTATCTTGTGTAAAACTTGAGGAACTAGTTGTTGTTTGTATATACAGCCCCTACGGGAAACTATGAACTTTTTGAGACTTCAATGGAAGGTATATCAAATAAACTTTGTAATAAAAACAAAAAACTAGCCGTCTTTGGTGACTGTATAACCTTCCCTATAACCAGGGATGACGACTTAGTTCGCAATAAAACACCGTCGCAGGCTTGAAAGAAGTCCTTTTATAAATATCAATACACTGTAGTCATTTAAACACGGGAGACTTTAATAGCGCGATGTAAAAACGTCCAGCGCCATCTATTGACAAGTTTCGGAACTAATTTAACTTGCAATTATTTATGTACACAATTATTCTATTCGATTTTAATTTTAACATTATATAAATGTTAGAAAAATTAGTACAAAGATTTTGGGGTTAAAATTAAAATAGAATAGTTTATAAAGCAAACCCAAGCTAAACCGAACGCACGGTATTTGTAAAAATATCTGCTTTGGAATGTTTGAAATTTATTTCTACATTGCGAGGGTACCCGTTGGCTTACAACGTGAAGTGTAAAGGTTAGAAGAATTTCGGCAAGTTAATTAGTGTCTTGGGTGGCCGAGCGGTCAGGCACCTGCCCGGATAGCAGCGGACGCGGGTTCTTCGATCCCCGCCTCAAGATCATAATTTTTCGAAATTCTTTTTCTAACCCCAAAATCTTTGTACACAATTATTGTTTACTGTTCCCAATATATCAATGTTTATTATTTTACACAGTTTATTATTTATTAATATAATATAATGCAGGCACCTAATAGACTGTATAGTGACTTTAATATAGATATATTAGTCACTTGTTCTCACTCAGACAGATTTATCAACTTATTCGGATCCTATAACCTTTTCTATACATTTTATGAACCAACAAGAATTACTCCAACATCAGGCACTTGCTTAGATAACGCGTTTTGTAATTGTAATATATTAGATAAATCAATTATAAATTGTATTAATTCAGATCATACTGGCCAAAAAATTATTGTTGAATATCAAAATGTTCAAAAACCAATAAAGATAATATTTCGGCCAATAACACAAAAGCAGTTGCAGTTATTTGGAAATAATGTTACAAATAGACTTAATTACCTTATAAATGATAAGAATGACTGTCCTGATGTAATGTACAATAATATGTTTAATCCTATTAAAGACGAATTTCATAAGACTTTTAAACAAAAATCCAAAACAATACACTCTAAAAAGAAATTCAGTGACTGGGCTACCCCAGGAATTTATATAAGTAAAAGGAAACTTTATGACTTATATAGCCACGTATGACTTATATATGACTTATATTATTTATGACTTATATACACGTCTGTTGATTCCACCTTCATGGACTACATCAGGAACTATTCCAAAATATTCAAAAAAGTCTGCAACACTGCCAAATCGATCTCAATTGGTAATAAAATAAAAAAATCCGATAATAAAATAAAAACAACTTGGAGAATTATCAATTCAGAAACCGGAAAACTTAGATACAGCGAAAGATCGTTTAAAATTAAAATGGATAATGAGGTTATGGAGTCTGATGATGCGGTTGCAAATGCCTTTGAAACTTTTTCCACCGACATCCCTGCTCGAGTAACCAGCAAGCTCAACTCTTGCACAAAAAGAGCTCTGTCTCTACTAGAATTAAGTACAGTCGAATGTAATATACCTTTTGATTTTCACAAAATTAATATGGACAGTATTATCAAAACGTACAAGACATTAAATATGAAAACTGAAGATTTGTGGGGTCTATCAGTTAACATTTTGAATCCCATCATTAATGTCATCGCTCCTCAGCTGATATCAATCTTTAATAAATGTATAGATAACGGCTGTTTCCCAAACTTAATGAAGCATAGTAAACTAATACCTTTGTTTAAATCTGGAGACAAATGTGAACCCAATAATTATTGTCCCATTTCTATATTACCGTCCCTTAGTAAAATCTTTGAAAAAATTATGTTGAACCAGTTGCTTTCTCACTTCACTGCTAACAAACTGTTACATGCTAAACAGTTTGGGTTCACGAGGGAAAAATCCACCACTGACGCTGGAATAACCATCATTAAGCACATATTTGATGCTTGGGAAAATCGGCAGGATGCTTTGGGTATCTTTTGTGATCTTTCTAAGGCATTTGATTGTGTTTCACATCAAACTTTATTAGCAAAATTAAAGCATTTCGGTGTATCTGCTGCCTCATTGAAACTGATAAAGTCATACGTAGTAATTAATAAAGCCGAATCTTCGGGTTCACCAATGCAAATGGGTTTTCCTCAAGGATCAATACTGGGACCATTACTATTCATAATATATATAAATGACCTTCCCTTCTACACAGAATCTCTATGTGACACGGTACTATTCGCAGATGATACCTCATTAATTTTCAAAGTAGACAGAGGTAAAGATAATTATGATGACATCAATATAGCTATTTCCAAAGTTCTTGATTGGTTTACAAATAACAACTTGTTACTCAATTCTAAGAAGACCAAATTTATTAAATTTTCATTACCAAATGTTAGGCAAGTTAGTAGTCCGATTGCAATTAATAATAAAACGATAGAATGTGTCAATTCTACATTATTCTTAGGAATAAAGTTGGACTCCAAATTGCAATGGAATCCTCATATTTCAACTTTATCCGAGAGACTAAGAAGTTCAGCAGCATATGCGGTAAAAAAAATAAGGCTATTAACTAATGTTGAAACAGCCCGGCTTATTTATTTTAGTTACTTTCATAATGTAATGTCGTATAGCTTACTTCTTTGGGGTACAGCTGCAGATATTCAGGATATATTTATTTTACAAAAAAGAGCTATACGTGCTATTTAGCTATTAAAACATCGCGATTCACTTAAAAGTCTGTTTACATACATACATACATACAATCACGCCAATATCCCCGAAGGGGCAGGCAGAGGTGAACTAGCACCCACGATTCGCCAATTATGTTACGTCCCATGTAATAGGTGGCGAGCCTATTGCCATTTACCGGGCACAAAAGTCGCAGTACATTGCTAGGTGGTATAATAGGAACGCTGCTGCCCATTCCTCATCACTGATTTATCCTTAGTCGCTTTGTACGACACCCACGGGAGAGATTTGGGGTGGTGACAATTGTATTCTACTCTGCCGTCACCACACGGCAAAAGTCTGTTTAAAAATATTAATATCCTCACTCTTGCTTCACAATACATATACGATTGCATTCTATATGCTTATAAATACTTAAATACATTTGGTAAAATTAGTGATATTTATAAACACAACACTAGAAATAAAAATAAACTTGCCTTTACTAGATTCAGATTACACAAGGTTGCTAATTCTTTTATAGGGAAATGTATACTTTTCTATAATAAGATACCAGGATCTTTGACTGAACTGCCTCAACACAAATTTAAGCCTTATGTAAAAAAGTACTAATGGCAAAAGGATACTATAAAATTCAGGACTATCTAGATGACAAGGATGTTTGGAATAAATAACTTTTATTTTTATTTATATAATTGATGATTAATATGCTGTTCTGTCTGTAATGAAGGATGTTGATAGCTTCAGAAATTGTGACTCTAATTATTATTACTTGACGTTAAAACTATTGACATCTTTCATTAATTTTTTATTGAATTTAGATTATATATTATATATGTAACTAAGGAAGGAAAATACCCGACTGAGTTTCTTGCCCGTTCTTCTCAGAACAGGGCCTCCCGGTAGCTTACGAAGATGGCTGGCGTAGATTTTTCGCTAGATATTGAAAACTTGTGTGTCCGTATAGGTAGGTTGGGGGTTGGGGGGTTGATTGGTAGTGCGCGGCATGATTGGCGAGTTGTGGGATTGTATTTGGTGCATAATTTACAATGTACCTGTAATGTCATAACTCGTTGACAATGGTGGGTTTCTCTACAGCCTACTTGCGTGCCGTTCTGCTAGCGGAGCGTTGGGCCCTGATGCGTTTAGTAGTTTAGTATCGAACGCGGCAGGGTCGGCGCTTCGTTGCGGATCGGGGCGTGGGCGGGTTTGGGAGACCTATCATTACAGACTGAGGCATGCTGCGCACTCCCCTATTTTTTTCTTGGACACACGGGTTTTCGGTATCTAGCGTCTTGACGATTCATAAGTGTATTGTAATCATACCAGATATGAATAAATGAATTTTGACTTTGTCATCTACCCTTAGTTATCTTGTACGACGCCCGCGGGTGAGATAGGGAATTCGCTTTTGTTTTTTATTATATATGCACATTTTGTTATTATGTACACCGATTACGCTGAGATTTCTTATTCGATTTACGTGATATTTATTTATTTGATTAAATTCATTTTAGACTAGGATGGTGTAATTTTCATGATACTTGTTGTTGTAGGTACCTATGGCTTTTTTGCCGTTTTAATTATTCTAAAGCTATTATTTTTTGTATTGAATATTAACTGCCGCACTCAGAGACGTCAATTAACTTTAATGAGAATTTAATATCAAACATTTTCATTTAAATCAGAACCATGGCAAGAATAGCGACTAGTTTTGAATTGTCATTTTTTGACGTTAAGTACTTATTAACGTTATTGGCGTCTCTGAGTGCGGCAGTTAGTCAGTTTATTACAATGTCAATTATTATTTGCCATCATATCTACCGATGTGGTGCGCCGGACACAACCTTACTAATGATTTCGGTGGGAAAACCACAGAGACGGTTGAAACATTTCAATTGGCTTTTTATAACGTAGTGTGTGGTCTATTTACAATGTATTTTCATCCCACCATCTCGGAAAAGGCGTTTTTGCTCTTCGATATCTAAGTGCAAAAGCCGTTTTTATCCTCTAGAGGATAAAGTAAATTTGAATTTAGAACATCGTGTGCAATGAGTTTGTGAATTCAAAACATCATTATACCTATTTATTTCTACCTCCATGGTTCCGAAATTATCATGCAACCTATTTTAATTTGTTAAAAACTCAGACTCGGAACCTTCTTGGTGTACTTTTTTTGTAATTTGCTTTGCGCGCGCCATTTTCTTTTCACGTCATACTGATTGACCGTCTCGGAACTCCATTAGGGACGGTAATTTTTATTAGGTACTTACATGTGTGTCTGGATAAATTTTGCGGGTGTGGCTGGGTGGATGGGTGGGTGTTGGAGGTGTGTCTGGGTGAATGGGTGTTTTGTGGGTGTTTCTGGGCGAATGGGTATTTTGTGGGTGTTTCTGGGTGAATGGGTGACTTGTGTGTGTTTCTGGGTGAATGGGTGTTTTGTGGGTGTTTCTGGGTGAATGGGTGACTTGTGTGTGTTTCTGGGTGAATGGGTGTTTTTTGGGTGTTTCTGGGTAAATGGGTGTTTTGTGGGTGTGTCTGGGTGAATGGGTGTTTTGTGGGTGTTTCTGGGTGAATAGGTGTTTTGTGGGTGTTTCTGGGTGAATGGGTGTTTTTTGGGTGTGTCTGAGTAGATGGGTGTGTATTGCGGGTGTGAATGTTGTGGGTGTTTCTGGGTGGGTGTTGAGAGTGTGTTTGGGTTAATGGGAGGGTGTTGTGGAAGTTTCTGGGTGAAAATAGAAACTGTTGTGATTGTATTTTTTTTTGTATTTTGCAATTTCCTCGTTGGGGGGGATGAAAAGTTACGTGTTGCACTCGAGTGCAAAGATTTTTCACCTTGAGCTCTTTTGATTCCCTCGCTATCGCTCAGGATTCTAATTTTTAGAATCCTTCGCTGGCTCGGTCATCAAAATTGAGCACGCGGTTAAAAAACAACTTTGCACTCACGTACAACAAATAACTATTATTGGCTTGTGGGTAATTACTTCAAATAGATGAACGCTTTATGGTTGAAGTTCCTTGGGAGGGTGTGAACGATGCTCTACGTATTTTTTTCTTTCGTCCATGGATTCATGAGTGTATGAAATTGTAATGACCTGTTTTAAACAACATGTAACAAAAATAAAAAACACACAGCCTGAATACTAACCATGCAAGTGCTTACTTTGTCATGTTTAATTTTAAAATTTTCGATTTTCCCATACATTTTGCTTTACTAACCGAACAATTTGTTGGGGGGAGAAAATTTTTGTTTTTTAATAATAGTTGGTATTTATATGACTAACTGCTGCACTCAGAGACGTCAAAAAAACTACAATTCAAAACTAGTCGCTATTCTTGCCGGGTCTATGGTCTAGATTTGAATGAAAATTTTTGACATTAAATACTCATTAAAGTTAATTGGCTTCTCTGAGTGCGGCAGTAAGTAAGAGCATGGGTAGTAATCAGGGTGTACTTACCTACGTAAGTTATTTTTGCTACATGTCGTATTTTTATTTTATTGTTGTGGAAAGGCCGCCAGCTCCTTGTTCCTAAAATTCTTAACCCCGGTTTCCGTTTAACCTATTACCTAACAGACAAAGAGCTTCGCAAAGCCGTGTGTGGACAATGCATCCTTTGCACCTTAATCCTGTTGAGAATAATCAGAGAAAGAAAGAATCACCACAAAGCCTTTACTTAGGACAATGCCACCGTGCTGACCGGAGCGGCCTTTGAAGTTTGAAGTAGCCGTTCTAAGAACACAAGCAGACGGAGACAAAGGGCGAGATTATGCTCTCTATTGTTTCAGACGCGCTCGAGAGCACCGTGGGAACTGACCCGTAGGTCTCCAGGGTGACTGTTGAACATACCTACATACATAAATCTTCTTCTATAACGTTAAGCAAACGCGAGACCATCCGATTTTTATAAAACTTTTTGTGTATATTGTGTAGTCTGAGATTAATTCGTAAGCTATTTTTTTGCTGGGTCAACTAGTACCTTCCTAGTATTAGAAATTGACGAATGAATCCATCCACAAAGCTTAATTCCTGGTACCATATTCAATAAGTACATATATACGGATAGACCATACCAAGACCTAACTATATAATAAATCTGCCTAGGTTGATTTATTATATAATAATAATAACTTTATTAGAAACATTTAAACTATGTAGGACTCCGCGGTGTTTAGAGAGCACCGCGACTACTCCACTAAAAACCCCTCCGGTACCATCCTCTCGCTTGGCAGGGGGAAGTGGTATCAGCCAAGCCTTTATCCACTAGATTCCCCTGATTAGCGGTTGCCCGTGCACAGGCTCATCTCTGGCGAGTATAGGAGACTCGCTTAGCCTCGAGCGCCCAACGCTTAGCGTTGTTTTATCTGCACCGGGGAAGGCACCTTCTAACCTAGGCTATGCCCAGAGGCAATAGGTACTTGGTCTAGGGTGACATGACGGTGACTACAATAACATTGTCTCCTGGTTCTCTCGTGGGTGCCGTACAAGGCGATTAAGGCAGTGCCTTATGAATCTAGAAACCCTGCTGTGCTAAAGTTTCCATTGATGGCAATAGGCTCGCTACAATTCGTTTCAGGTTACCCTGCCTACCCAAGATGAGGTAATGAAATGCTCTGCTTTGACTTTTGGGATGAACAGGCGTGATTTATCTATGTAGTGACCTCTACCCAAATCATCATCTTATTTTGGTCGGCGTTTTTCACCTTCCTTTTGTATACTTTTCACTGCCTTTGACCATTTTAATTTTATTCATACCAGAATACCTAGTGATGGACTAATGATGGAATCTATAGTATAGACGGGTAGGTACCTACTAGACCTATAGTGCCTACATTTGCTTACATTTCCATATGAATACTCGTCTTGAGTACCTACTGTGTCTTGAGTGATAACGTTTTCACTTAACAAAATGAGAAAAGTGTGGAATTTTTAGATTCAGTACATTCTAATGTAAGTCCGTTTTAATGAATTCAGTTAATTAAATTTAAAAAATCGCTCGAGACAGTTTTATGTCAAAAATAAAGATATTTCGATGCTAAAACGTTTATCGTAAGCAATATTTCGTAAAAATAAAAACGTAAGTAGGTACGAACCTAGTTTTATATTTATGTAGGTACCTACCTTATATATTTTACAACATAGGTATCCAAAAAATATTCAAATTGTACTAGGATATTTACGGGGTGATAAATGTAATCGCTTTTTGTAGGTCCTAAAATTTACAGCTTTACAATCCTCTAGGTTTTGACTTAGGTTTCACACTCACAACCCACAGCTTGCCTGTTTCTACCTAATCCCTACCTAAGGTAGGTAGGTATATAATTGTATTAGTTCTGGAGTTAATAGGTAACTGAATTCGGAATAGGCTGGTCCATGGTGCTCTAGCCGGGTTTACGAGCGCGTCAATTAACTTGATTTAGACCAATTTCCCTGGGCCAATTAATTAGGCGTTTGATGTGCGGCGTGGGCCATCGATCGCCATAAACAAGCCGAGCCTCCGCTCCATTAGGGCCGAAAAACTAACCCCGACATAAATCTCGGCGCGCCATTACGGGCGATAACGCCGCCCACCGCCCGGGGCGATTTATGGAAAAGCGCGTTTTCTTGAGCGTTTCCCGGGGGGCGTTTTAGCCCCGCCCCGCCCCTCGTTTCGCCCCGCCCGCCTCCTCTAGCGGGTGGGGCCGCAGCGCAGCCGGCAGTGTTCCCTCGCGCGCCGTCAGTGACGCACGTGTCTTACGTTATCTGCGCGCGATCTCCGCACGGTGCCGGCGCTTCGCGAGTGATCTGTTCTATTGTATCCGTGTTGTGTTGTATTGTTCCTGCTCTCCTAGTCCTAAGTAATCTGTACTGCTTCAGTATATCGGCGGAGGACTTGCCTGCTTTTGAGAACCAGTGAGTTACATCATTTGTTCATAAATGATCCACTTTTTCTAGGTCTCATGACTACAAGTGTCATTACTTTACGTAAAGCAGTTATAAACGGCTTTGCAAGACAGTTAATCATCCGCTTATAAAATGCCTATAAATATTTTACAAAATAAAAATGTGTACATGCCAATATAACACTTCAGTCACCACTATAATAATATTTCCAACTACTTTTTTAAAAATATTGTCATAAATTTAATTCTGAATATCAAATTCTTTAACTGGATGAATAGTAATCGAAAATTCATTAAATTAATGTGACGGGCTCTCCATTTTTATTTTCATTTGGGCCTAAGATAATATTGACTTAAGAAAATATTGTTTAATCCTCAAAGATGCGTTTATTTTGTTGGAGTAGGTACATTGTATGTAATACTCACTTATTATTTAATTCTACGGACCCTGAACCTATGTTTATTAAGCGGTTATAACTTGACTACTTAATCATGTACCTACCTACGTAAATCAGCCTTTACTTGCTTACGTAAACACAAAATAGCCAGAGTAGTACGTGCAGTATTGGTTGGCTGTACTGTTCTGTGGCTATAGTGATGCTTATGCGCGCCCAGTCGGCGCCGGCGCACATTCCGTCCCGACGCAGCATTGTCTGCGTTCACCGATAGATAACCTCGTCACAATATTTTGCTCACAAGTGCAACGGGCACCTGTTGACCGCACCCTATCTTATCTTATTTTCAGCTGTTATCACCGTTCTCACAATTATCGAGTAGTTACATTGAGGAGACAGATACTATGATTCATCGTCGTTTTCACCTAAAATGTACCTACATAAATATTTTTTTTTTTAAAAATGCGTTATGAAAAGAGAATATTGTGTGAAAGGGATAGATGAAAATATGTATGAAGATGACAGCTGTCATGCTTATCATCCTAGGGTTAACAGACTATAGTAACAACCAGTTTTCGCTTAATAGTTAGATTAGTTAGGTTGGCTCCATGCTCTATCATACCAACAACAGCGCTTACGCAGTAGTAATAGTTACCTACCGTCATACTGTTAAGTAATAAATTTGACAAGCTTCTAATGATGTTACTCTACTTCAGAGGTATCCTTACCTGCGCCATAAACTTAAGTTTACTTAATAGGTGTTATAAAGTGGCTATTCACTGATTCGGCGCCCGCGCACTACTGCTAACTTAATGAGCTCGTAGCTAGTAATAAAGCTGAATTAAGCAAAAACTACTTATGTAATCCAAAAGCGGCAATTAAAAAAGTTTTACGACGCCGCTTTTTAAGTCAAATAGGTACAATACCTAAGTAAAAAACAATGCGCATAATTGCGCATTTCGTGAGCTAGGTACTCCATCATATTTCCAGTAATTTTTAATTAAATTCATAGTTTAATCGTTGATACGTTTTGTATGTAAACAGCAAGATATAGTTGGAATTACAGTTTAGAACAAAGATTTTTCTAACATTTATATAATGTTAAAATTAAAATCGAATAGTTTACAGTTTAGAAGTTTCTTTACAAAGTATTTACTTGTTCCCTCAGACTTGCAGTCAAAACCGTACAAATACCGCTGTAGATACAACAGAAGCCACACTCAGAGACGTCAATTAACTTTAATGAGTAGGCAATATCAAAAAATTACATTTCAAAACTAGTCTTGCCGGGTCTGTGGTCTAGATTTAAATGACATTATTTAATATTTAGTACTCATTATAGGTTATTGACGTCTCTGAGTGCGGCAGTAAGTTAGAATGGGTAGTGCTCATTATTTCTGTTACAGACATATGTGGTATAGCAATAATTGTGCCACTCCCGCGCGCTTGTGTAACTGCGCGGGCGCAGGTGTCCTAACTGCGAAAACTGGCATCCACTTACTCCGCCAGTTATCGTTCTAGTTTTGAATAAAGCAGTGTATTTATGCGCGTGCGCTGCCCGTTGGCAGCCATAACAAAACCTCAAATGCTTTCCTTGATAGCGGACGGAATAGAAGAGAAATATCGATACGACGAGCTATCTTGGTAGCTTTCAAAGATTTTTGACACTATGCCTAATTTGTTTTTAGGCGTTTAAGGGAGCAAACAACTATCGCAAAGACTTACAGAAACAGTGTAGGTACCTACTTAAAAAACTAATATAGCGAGTTAGATGCTTTGTAACGTTGTCTTTTTTTACAAACTTTCAGTTGTATACTTTCTTAGTTTTTGAGATTACCCAATGAGATTCAATTTAAATAACAAGTCAGATACAAAAAAGATATACCTAGGCATATGTTTTTTTTTCAAAAACTATGTCCTAATGCGGAAATCGAAAGTGCCGTCCGTATCTTATCAACAAACATGTAATTTATTTCTATAGTTCTCTATCTTTGTAGAAAAAATGTAATGTTGATCATTGTCCAGTTTTTTCGACTGAAAGCAACTTCTCACCAAACCGAAGAAGTTATTCTTTACAACAAATTGTGCTTGCAGAAAAAGTTCGAAAAATTATAGTCTTGATGCGGGGCTTTCTATTGGGGATGGTGAACATTTATATAATGTAATCTCTCGTAATAAAATAAAATAAATTTCACGAGCATTATACATTTGAAATAAAACAATTTTTATTTATTTATTGTTTAATTAAAAATTAAAATAATAGTTATTCGATTTTAATTTTTAACATTATATAAATGTTAGAAAAATTAGTAAAAAGATTGGTTAGCTTACAACGTGAAGTGTAAAGGTTAGAAGAATTTCGGCAAGTTAGTTAGTGTCTTGGGTGGCCGAGCGGTCAGGCACCTGCCCGGATAGCAGCGGACGCGGGTTCGATTCCCGCCTCAAGATCATAATTTTTCGAAATTCTGTTTCTAACCACCAAAATCTTTGTAAAATAATAGTTATTCTTTAGTTATGAAACCAAAGGTCAGATAGGTTGCCAGGTTCTTTTGTTGCTCTTGAGGTAGGTAGGTACTTATTTGCCACCGCGGCCCGCGTGTCTAGGGCCGTTTGCCCATTATTGACGATTAGCAGCAGATCAAAATATTTAAAATAATCTGCAATTAGGTATCTTTCCCAAACTCACCCCGTGTTGTTTTGTGTTTTTTCAACAACTTGAGAAAAAGTATCTACATTTGATACCGAAAGCTCTAGGAATATATTTTTTTATTTATTTGAAATAGTGTTGTTCCTACTACTACTACTACTACTTAGCCAATTGAAGTTCAATAAATTTGCAGGTCTGAATTTTGCGCAACCGCTGCGTCCGTCGGCTGGCTGGTGTAACATTCTTGCGTCCATACTAGATAACTGACGTAGATACGTCACCGGGGTAAATATTTTCGGTGTGCGTCACAGGGTCGCCAAAAGGTAGAAATTTACGAGCGGCGCCTCGTCGGGTAAAAAAAGGGCCAGATCGATTGTTCTACGTGTCTAAAAGGGGACGTCTCGACAAATTGGTTCTTAATGAAGAGGTTAATGATGCCACTTCGGATATTAGCTCAGGGTGGGATAGGGATCGGAGGAAATGCCACTGCACCGCTCGCGTACCTACCTATTTGAGGCTGCTTGATTCAACTGTGACCAGTGTGGTGTTTCTGAATTGTATAAATTAAAGTAGGTATTATTAGGTACTGGTTGAAGCGAAAGAAGTATGTAAGGATCGTAGCAACTGGAAGAAGTGATCTCTGCCTACCCCTGTGGGAGTAAGGTGTGACTTTATGTATTATATAGAAGATTTTATAGAAATACATAGGATTGTGAAGCTGTAAATAATTTTAGCATAAAAAGCGATTACATTTTTCACCCCATAAACATAGTCTAATTTTAATATTTTTTGGATTTGTTGTAAATATAATATAAAACTAGGTTCGAAGGTTTTAATTTTTACGAAATATTGCTTACAATAAAAGTTGTTATCGAAATTTTTGAAGTTTTTATGACAAAATCAAAATTTTGTCATAAAAACTTCCACGAGCATTATACCTATATATTCGTCAGATGAGTGTTCTAATTACACGTAAATTACTTTAACGTTACCATGTAGCTTGTACTTTTTCATTTCAAAATACAACAATAGTACCTACCGATATAAAACATAAACGACATACATACATAAATCACGCCTATATCCCCGAAGGGATAGGCAGAGGTGAACCAGCACCCACGTTTCGCCAATTATGTCAAGTTCCATGTAGGTGGCGAGCCTATTGCCATTTATCGGGCACAAAAGTCACAGTACATTGCTAGGTTGTACAAGTATAAGAGGAGCAGTGTAGGTAATGTAATTGCAGTAAAGTCGTTCTTTTTTAGATTATTAATCTAAATAAATATCAGGATTTAAAAAAACTATTATGTCGCGGGTGACAGTTAGGTATACTTGACTGGGTTCCTAAACAGGTAACTTATAATATTACAAAAAATCCTCACAATCAATACTCATAGGTACCTCATGACCAATATTCAGTAGAGATTGTTTTTTGATGGCATCATATCATATAGTACCTACCTACAAATGAAACGTGATTCGTAAAAGTAAACAAGTTTATGTGATACTAGATGTGAGAAAAAGATAGGGCCTGGTGTTTTTCCTTCCGATTGTAAAGCGGCCATCTGAGGACCACCTTATAGAAGACCGTAGCCAAATGACACACGAATCTAGTGACTAGATCAACTATATCGACCTGCAGCCAGCCCGGCTAGCATGACCACCGAAACATATATACATATATAAATCACGCCCATATCCCCCCGTAGGGGTAGGTAGAGGTGAACTAGCACCCACGTTTCGCCAATTATGTTAGGTCCCGTGTAACAACCCGGGCACAAAAGTCGCAGTACATTGCTATTGCTAGGTGGTATTAGAGGAACGCTGCTGCCCATTCCTCATCATTGATTCACCACCGAAACACGATATGATATAGCAATTTATCGCATTGAACTATCAAAACTCCATAGATTTTGGACAATTCAGCGATAAATAGCTATATCATATCGTGTTTAGATGGTTATACTAGCCGGGCAGGTAGATCGCAAGATCTGCAGGTCTCTTCATGACATGGACAAAATCTCCTCGGGTGAAAAAAACATTTTCTTCTCTCTCTTAGTCCCACTAAATCCCGAGACAAAAATGTCAAGTGGTGGCCTAGGCTTATGCCTAACTCCTTCGTACTTGAAGTCCACCGTCATCTCTTGTCCACTAAATAACAATAACTCTGAGGTGGCCAGAGTGAGCTAACGAGCCATATTATTTGTTTGTTTGTTTGTTTGAGGCCCGTCCTGATGGTCACGTCACGGGCCCTCAAGGGATATTTCGCACTTAGCCCGCAAACACAAGACCGCCGGGCTCCACCGTGACTGAACCAACTTGATACTTTCGTGTCACCTTATAAAATGCATGTTCAATTTCTATCGTCTACTAGCCCAAAGTGAGCTACAATGCCTGGGTCATAGATGATGTGATACATGACGGACAAATATAGGTAATTTAATTACACGCGAATAAATAAATAATCTAAAATGTACTAGTAAACCCCAAACGGTTTAAACCCCATAGAGAGATCTCGGTTTATAAAAAAGGATCATAAGATCCAGCCTGGAATTAATGTCTGAAAGGGGGATGCCAGTGTCAAATGGGCACCTTAAGCCTACACCCAGATCGTAAACCCTAGTTCAGTTCTGTGTTTCTTTCTTTATACTGACTTTTGACTGGAATCGTCATTATCAGCTATGACTAAAAGATATTCTCATTTGTTTTATTTTACCAGGATTCGACCTAGCACCTGTAGCAGTCACGTTTGACCACTTATCCAAACCGGTTGTCCATTAATATAACTTTTAAGTATAATCATGTTGGAGTTCTATTAATTAGTAATAGGGGACTGGCTTAAATTTTTCTCTTGTTTCCAACATATAAAATGTTATGACACGATCTTGTTGGTCCAGCAGCGTTAACGGCATGTGGACTATTAAAATCAGAATATATGTTGACCGCGGCTCGTAAGCGGCGCGGCCTCTCTTAGGCGTATCTCCAGATGATCGGCCGATACTCGATGTATTTGCATGCAACACACGATAACTGGATACTGCTCACGCTTAATTTATAACAAAATTGTCAAACCAAAACTTGGTGGTTCTATTCTAATATTCATTGTGCTTTATAATACTATTTACGTATATCTGAACACTAGCCATACTAATATAATCATTTAGCTATGATGTTATTAAAAAACCGAAATTATAAACAAAAACTTTCTTTCCCTATACAAATTGTTAGGTCAGTAAAGCGAAATGTATGGAAAATTCGTATATTAAATTTACAATTTTGAATTATTGATATCACCATAGTTTTTATATGATAGTATTCAGAGTAATAAATTGTAAAAATTATACCGCGCAAGTGGGATCAAAAGCATCATAAATTCAAGGACCTTGTGCTGCGTAGCTAATATGTATTAATACGAATATAATGGCGGACAAGTTATAAACATAACTGAGACGTTAAAATAAACATGAGCATTTAATGATTATTATCAGAGCTGTAAATAATAAAATTAAGGAGGTATGTAAGTGCTTTACTCGTCTCAGATTCTAACAATACCTTTTTTTTTTTTTTTTTGCGGAGAGGTAAACTGCATTTACGCATCATCCCTGCAGTACGGTGCAACTACAGAGGTATGTGGGACTCGGGGTAGAGGCGTTCCCCCACTACACCACTAAACATCCTCTCCGGGCATATCGAGCCAAAGCACACTATGGCAGCCATCCGGGGTCATCCGTTAGGATATGTCACCGGACAGCCACCTGCGCCCGCCCTTTCGGGCTCCTTCTGTGCACCGTTTCCCCTAGTCCAATGTCCAACAACAGCGTACTGCGCCGGACAAAGGACCCGCCCGTCCTGACCAAGTTTCCTCCGAAGAGGAATCTTTCCAAGACAGGCCCCCATACGACGGGAACCGGCGCTCTTCCAGCCCCAGAGGGAGCTAGAGGGCGCAGGCTCCCCCACCCTACCTGCACTGCCGGACAAGCGCCCCGACGCAGTCACACCTAACGCCGCCGGACAGATGCCCCGACGCGGCCCTCCTAGAATCCACCGGACAAAAGCCCCGACGTGGTCCCACCCCCCGGTCGCCGGACAAACGCCCCGATACGACCGCTACGTCCTGCCGTCTCCTCCAGTGGCGATCGCGATCCCCCGGCGGGCGATGCATCGGACCTGCCCAAGACACTGTGCGGCACTGGGCGGTGGACATACCCATCGTGTGGTGTGCCTCCACATAGGGCTCTGTCACTCACTGCTCAGACAGCTCCCAGCACAAGTCCGCACACTCCACCCGCCGACGAGCCGCGCCCGCCACTGGAGAAAACTGCCGACCGCCGGACAAACGCCCCGACGCGGCCAACACCTATCGGCCGCCGGGCAGACGCCCCGACGCAGCCCTCCACCTGGTGACCGCCGGGCAAGTGCCCCGACGCGGCCCCACACACGTCTCCAACAGTGGTGTCAAAAGGGGCCCGGATGAAACTCAGCGCTAAATTTAAGGCTATGGTCTACGCTTTGGCCCCCTACCAAAGGCGAACCATCCGGAAGACGCCGCAAACACCACGTCTTAGGTAGTGAGCCGACGCCAACGTGTAGGCACCAGGCTCTCGCATCGACCAGCCAGCGCTGCCTCTTCCGGCACCACCATTGGAGACCACCTTTGACCCGAAGGTCCCTCCCCCGTTCCGAAGTTAGCCGTCTGCCCGGAAAGTCAGTGCCGCTCTGACCCATCGAACAGACGTTGCCCAGGGTGCACCACGTGGAGGTCTCGGAACTTCGCACCCCAGATTCTAACAATACCTACGTAGCTTATGCTTAAAAATACCTACCTAGTTTTTGGAATCCTGTTACTTATCGCTGGGCAATTTTTATGTCAATTTTTTATTATTTTATGCAGTTTTTTAAAAAGAACAACTGTTACTCATGTGTGTATAACATGTGTATTAAAAAAAGAGTATTAAAATTAAAAACTACTCTGGACTACAGAATATCTTGTGCTATGGTATGGTCAACAGCACATCAGACTATACAAAACTGTCACATATCTCCAACCGATTGTCCACCTAATCTTGTTGGATGTAGGTAAAGCATAAAGTCAATTGAGAATATTTTACTCATTTTGGTAACCGATTAACATGCTGGTTAAATTGAGCCCCGCGAAGTACAAATATGCAATTATTGTTTCATTATATTTGACCGGCTATCACTGGCTATTGGGTCCCAGGTTCAAAGCCTGGCAGGGACAAATTTTGTGATAAGCACAGACATTTGTTCCTGAGTCATGGATGTTTATCATATACCTACTCTTTATTGCACTTGATAACTTACAGTAAAATACATAATAACTTATAGTTAGTTTACTGTTTGCAAGGGCGGACTTATCTCTAAAACAGATTATATAATAATTAAGTAGGTAGTATATTAAAATTCGTCCGTCATCTAGTATCTGTAACACAAATGCTTATGCTACTTCCTTTAAGCTAGATGATAGGTGTGAGTGTGAGAAATATTTATTTAATATTTATTAATTTTATTAGTGACTGACCGAGTTAAAATCTACTGTCTCACGGTGCATTTTCTTTTTTGTATAAAGAGAGACTGGAGAATATCGTTCACGTTTATAACATACATGTAAGTATATAAATCAGGCCTATTACGTCCTCGAAGGGGCAGGCAGAGGTGAATTAACACCCACGTTTCGCCAATTATGTTCGGTCCCATGTAATATGTGGCGAGCCTAAATCTATCGGGCACGTCAATCGCAGTATATTGCTAGGTGGTACAAAAATAATGCTGCTTTTACGACACCCGCGGAGAGATTCGGGGTTGTGACACTTGTATTCTGGTCTGCCGTCACCGCACCGAAATTTAAAATATTAATGGAATAAAGCCAAAGACCAATCCGATGAAAAATTGACCGCGTCGCGTATTCATCAATAAATGGACAATGATATTAGTACGGAGCCACTTAGCGTGAGCCGTATCGATTGTCAATTATGAACGAGTGGGGCACTCAGCGGCATTGTGCCTTATCGGCAAGTATCAAGACGGCTCGGTCGGGCTGCGACGCGTGGCGCCTACACATTAGGAGCCGCGTTATTTATAGTGGGTTTGTCGGGTGCGGCGTCTCGCTCGCACTCGGGGACACGGTGTCGCCGTCCCTGTCTGCGCCCCGCCCGGCTCGTGCCCCTTCGCTTCCCGGAGGACCTTCTCGTGCCTTGGCACTGGACACCACTCTCTTTACTCATGTGCCATGGCTCCGAGCTAAATTCCACTGCCTCTAACTAATATGTATAGGTATATATATACATACACGAACATTTTGGTGGTTAGAAAAAGTTCGAAAAATTATGGTCTTGATGCGGGAATCGAACCCGCGTCTACTGCAGTCCGGGCAGGTGGCTATACCGCCCGGCCAACCAAGACACTTTGTGCTAATTTTTCTAACATTTATATAATGGTGAAATTAAAATCGAATGCATACCTATATTATTGTGTATTATCAAATCAAGTTCTTCTCCGCTGCCGTCACCGTGTGGTGACGGCAGCGGAGGATACATCTGTCACTATCTCTCCCGTGGGTGTCGTTCAAGGCGACTAAGGGTAAAGACAGCGATAAGTGAGCAGCATCGTTCTTCTTATACCACCTAGCAATATATTGCGATATACGCGATACATGGCAATAGGATCGCCCCCTATTGGGACATAACGTGGGTGTTATTTCACTTCTGCCTACCCCTTCGGGGATATAGGTGTGATTTATGTATGTATGTATGTATATAATTCTAGTACCTTCTTCTTCTTCCTGCCCTGATAGAAAAGCCATGTCGAGAAACCGATGAACGAAGAAAGTGGTGAAGTTTTTGGCTCGGGTTTTACAGCTGGCTGCTTGCCTTACACCAACTCTCTTTGAGAATACTTGGTGTAACTAGTAAATACATACATTTCTAATATAGATATTGTTACAAATTAATATGTAGATTTATTCCCAAAACATGGACATTATGCCTAAATTATTGTGTGTGATAAAAAAAGTAAGTTTTTTGTATTATTGTCGCGGTGTGGTCGCGCGTTGAAATCGTTTACAGCCACCTCCCGTGGAGTCCCGTAGCACCCGCGCCGTAGCGGGGATGTAGACATGGGTATCAAAATTGTTTTCTTTAAAATATTTTTTCAAACATTTATGAAATATGCGCTGTGTCTAATTGTCGCCTCAAATAACGTTATATTATGATAATGTCGTTTAAATAAAAATCATTTAGTTAATGGTCAAATTACTGGGATTAAAGGTCCCGGTAAAAGGAAATAGGAAGTATTAATACATGGAACCCGAAATGAGCTGGCGAACCGCGGGTGTTAAAACACCTCTACCTACCTCCTAGCGGAGAAAGGCGTGATTTGTTTATGCATGTGTATACCCAAGGAGGGTCAGGGTCAGGCAGACGGCCAACTGTAAAACCTAAGCCAAAACCCTGAGCAGTATAGATTGCAATGTTGTCATTCATCACTCTCTCCGATCATCTGTCATGGTCTGTTCCGTCTCTTTTCTATACATTCATTAATCGATAGCACCTTTACGGTGTGATTGCTGATATGAATCAAAAGGGAGTGGATGGCTTGATGACGTCTGACCCATATGAATGGAAGAGGAAACATACTGCGCCGACCCCAGATAGACTGGGAACAGGGCAGGGAGAAGAAGAAGAAGACTCCGTGCATCAGAATACACGTTAAGCCGATGGTCCCGGCTGCATCTGCATTCAAACCAATATGCAATGGGCCAGCGTACTGGGTAATGGCCCATTCTCCTTATATTCTTTCAACAGGGAAGGGGTTAAAGGGCTGGTGATGATGATGATACCCCCTAGGGGAGAAAGTCGTGATTTATGTACCTATGTGTGTAGGGGCGGATGGCTCGCAAAAGCGGCACAATTGACACAATGTCAAGCCACAGTGTCAAGTGTCAGGTCCCGTGCCAGTCGGCTCTATTCCGTTTGCTCGTAAAAAACTCGTAAAGGTGAAAAAAGGCTTTTAAAAGTGGCCTAAAGAAGGCTAATCGGGGGACGACAGCGGTGACATCAGGCGCGGCGCCGGCGCCTGGCGACCGCGCATGCGCAGCCGAAATCGACCTTACTGCCTAGACATAAGGATTATCGGCCGGGCAAAGTGTCACGGCGCACGCGCGGGCCACAGTACCGGATTACATTAACCGCTGTCCCCAGGTATCGACGGGATTTTATTAATGGAGGCGGTGTAGGGAAATGGATACTGCGTTTGATGTTTTACTACAGAGTACGTTTTGACAGGGGAGGGCGCTAAATTATCTATTTAACGTTTATTTTTGGTTGAAAATCATCAATAAATGATCAATAATCGGGAAAATAACAACAGATTGTGTTTGATCCGCCATAAACTATAAGCAAGTATAAGCATAAAATATAACGTTTGCTTTGGCGATCGTGTATTTTCATAAGACCCATATTTCGTGAACAAAGTTCGGCTAGCGAGCCTTACACATTCCGTGAAAGTTTCTCGCAGTTTATATAAAATTGCATGAACATAGCTTTTTTACTGGTCCCGCGCGATGAGATCGAGCGCCCTCGGTTGACTAAAACAGAGCCAAATTGAGACTAAATTGTTCTTTTAGTCCGTAGGTTGAGCACTATATCTGAGGCTTTTCCAAAACGACGAGTTTTCCACAATTATGATATCTGTTCACAGATTGGATTGGATGTTTATTGTGTTGGCGTGGTGCTACAAGAACTAACTGGGTATCATTTTATTTGTGACGAACCATGCCAAGCGCAGTTTTCAGGTTTCATATTCGTCCTCACGGATAAAATCAGTAAATACCTACGCTATGCGCATATCGGATATAACATAGCATAGGTAATATATCAGCTGGTCGCGACCCGATGGCCACGTCCACTCTTCGTACAAGATACAGTAGCGTTATTTGCAATTCAAATTCACTGATATCTTATCTATAATTACAAATCAATATTAAACTCGGTAGGTATAATTATATTGGATACCTACAACTATCCATCTCTAGCGGGAGATAACTTATCGGCCACTTCTTTCTTATCACGATTAACAAGGTATTAATAGGATAATAGTTTTAATTATTTATTTTTAAGCATGTATTTATACGCAGCATTAAGCATTGGAAGTAATACATCACGCTGTTGCACAACATAAGTGATAATGGACAATCGGCAACACATCCCTACTTGCCTACACCGTTATACAAATATGTCATATTTCTCCAATTGATATTCGACATTATTTTAAGCTTGATGCAAATTTGATTGTGACAGTTAAATTTCCTGATCCTAAGAGACGTCTTAGCGTTTTTTCAATCAGTGTCTATCATAAATATTATATAGAAATAATCTTATTAATAATTAATTAACTAATAATTATTGATAAAACTAACCAAAAAAACTAAACAATTACTCGAAAGCCTGAGGGTGGACCTATTCAAGACTACTCGGGAAAAAATAAGAAAAAAAATGTAGTTTTTTTTTTCGAAATTATAAAACTTATAATCTTCTTCTTGCCCTTCCTCTATCCCGCTCTAGGCGGGGTCGGCACAACATGTCTTCTTCTTCCACTCCTTTCGATCCTTCACCAATTTCTCATCCACTCCTCTCGCTATCATGTCCTCCTTTACACAGTCCATCCATCTCTTCTTTGGTCTTCCTCTCCTTTCGATCCTTCACCAATTTCTCATCCCCTAAAATTATAAAACTTATAATGAAATTCTTAAAAAAATTGGCACCCCTGATGATGATGATGTTTTTGGTGTTTACGTAATCTACAGTAGGTAATGCAATGCTTTAAATAATCCAAAAAATCTAAATGAGAGGGCGTGACTTATAGCAGTCGAGGGCAAACTATATCTTTCAGTCGCTTTAGTAGTTTCAGTGCAATAGGGCAAGATATGTAACCTTATAATAATATCACTATCAGCCTATACCAAACTGTTGAAGATAAGTCTCCTAAAAGCTACGTCACTAAACTCGTTCTTACAGATTTTTTATGTAAATGAACTTTATAATGGATAGACCATTAGGTACTTATAATTCACTTTATGAACGTTTCATCTTCCAAAGAAAAACCGGGATAGATACACCTAAACTGTCTCAGCACCACAACGATGGTACGTTTTATATCCATAGTAGCTAGTATTTGAATCAATAAAAACATTACAAAACAAAGCTACTTTTGATTTAAACAAAGATAACTATGCAAGCAATAAAACTTTAGTCTCTTACACAAGTTCGTAAGCTACAAATACCGTCTAAATCATGTTCAAATCACATTACGAAATCCAACTGGATTTCATTAATCAGTTATCTGGATGACAAATGAGGCATTCCGCCGAGAGAACTTGCTCAGTAAAGCGACCGAGGCCGCGTCCACTGCGACGACAACAGTACGACAACGTACATTCCGCCGCAGCACTAGCGTTTTGACAACCCACAACCAGTCCCGGACTTGCCAGGTCGCAGAGGTCATGTTCGCGCCAGACCTTCCACTATACCCGAAACGTGTCGCCAACAGCAATCCCCAAGTCGGGACGAGCCAATAATACATTACGGAGGCGTCTGCGCCGGCGCACCGTCTCCGCGCATAAATTAGACATTCGAATAAAGAAGGCTTAATAACCAAGACCGCGGCACCCGGCTAATCTGTCGGCGATGCCTGTGAAGCGCCGCCCGAAAGCCTTTCCGTGTTCCGCTCGCGTCACCACCCCCCACCTCCCACTCCGGCCCGCCGCCACAATTAAAGCCGCTGACGAATTGACCGACCGCAATAGGAATGCGCCCTTATCTGCGGCGATGCATAGCCAGCATTAATATTATAACAACAATCACCAACCGATATGCTGCTCGCGAATTATCTAATGACTGACAAAATGCTTGATAGCCAACTCAGTTCTGATACCACACGCGCGGACATTTCACCGTAACTGGTTTCTAGTGCTCAAAGCGGTCCGTGACACAAAGTTCTTTTCAGGGCTATTAGTCAAATGTAGCTCTTGTGTTCCAATGGTAAAAATACTTGCAGCAAAAACGTAGAATTTATCGAGTCCATTTTAACTTTAACTTATTGGGCCTAAAGTGCTTAATTGATTATCCAAATTGTTACTAGGTGTAAGCGGAAGCGTTTGACGTGCTTTGACAAGATTCCTTTGATTTACGAAACATAATGGTTGATTTTAATTTTATTTGACTTGACCTGAATTCAACTCTGATAGGAAGAATATAAATTTTCAAGTTTAGCTTGGAGTCTTCTATATTCTACTATGTACCCTGAAACCAGTACCTAGATACAATGCCGTCGATAATCACTGACAATGATGGCAGCCAGACAGTTTCACTTGACTCAAGTCTCTTTCTATAAATTTGAGACCTACAACAGTGTGGAACATCGAACACAAACTAATGAATGACTACTGTTATATGCTTCACTCCGTGCAATCTTGTCGAGGCGAGAACACGCATCAGTATTTGTCATCTATACCTGAGTTGTCAACTGGAGGACCACTGCTAGATGAACCAGTGTTACTTTTATAAAAAAAACTGAGTGACTTAAAAATTAGAACCTGTTTATGACTGTTCCGTCTCGTGACATTGGCCATCGCCGATTGCGACATTAGGTATAAGACCTGTGAATATTGAATAGTAGCGTTTATTTCTTTTATCGTGATTGTATTTTTGGCCGTGTGGTGACGGCAGAACAGAATTGTCACCACCCTCTTCTCTCCCGCGGGTGTCGTACAATAGGCGAGTAAGGATTAAGACAGCAATGAGTAATGGGGCAGCTTCCCTCTTATGCCACCTCACAATGTACTGTGATTTTCGTACCCGATAAATGGCAATAGGCTGGCCACATGGGACCTAACTTAATTGGTGAAAAGTGGATGTTAATTCACCCCTGCTTACCCCTTCGGGGATATAAGCGTGATTTATGCATGTATTTTTGACTGAGTGCTTCATCGTCGTTACCTATCTAGTAATTCTCTACAACTTATATCAAATGTTAATGCAATTGAAATTCTCCGGTCCATTAGAAATAGATAGCACAGTAGGTACTCGGCGTACGTTATCGCCAGATACGTAATAGGATCCGTCGACGGGAGAGTCTCACCCACGCGAATTCCTTGTAAAGTGTAAACAGTTATTCCCTGCGTACTATCGGAGAGCTTGCACGAGCCGACCAGACCGCAGCGACGTCATCCTGACTCACGCGCGGATAACGCGACTCGCAGATAGCATTCGACCAAGTCCACCACAGCAAACTTAACAGGATAACACAGATTAAGAACTCTTACAGTTAAAGTGAGCATCATATTTTGATTTTATCCTAATTACGCAAACCCTAGGCAAATCACTAATTAAAAATTTCTGCAACAAAGTAAAAAACGAGAAAGCGTCCCCCGGGTTGCCACCTTGGCCCTTCCAATTAAAGCCACCTTCGGCAAAAACTTATTTAACGTCCGACACGTTAATTGACTTTAATGTGTTCTGTCCTTAAGCGAGCAAATGAAAAGTGGCGCGCCCGCAGATCAGAAAGGTTAATTAATCCACTCGCCGTCTGTCACCGGGTGAAACGGCAGCACTTTAAGGAGCTGCCTTACTGAGCTGGGCCGTTACGTCATTTTAGAGAAGCATTTTAATTGGTCAATAATCGGGCGCCGGTGTCAATGGCGAAACCACAAAAATTCCCGGCGTCTCACAGTATCGAGAGGACACTCTGTTTATTTTATTGTTATTGAGGACGATCGTAATTCAGCGTGTAGGCCCGCGGCGGCGGCGCGGCGGTGGCGCCCGCGACAAGGCCTCCTAATTGACCCCCTCCCCCTACACCCCCCGCCGCCCCGATCACATGTCACCCGAGTTTTTTCACCGGTCTCGCGACACGCACCGGGAATGCTTTTATTCCGGCGACGGCGGACCTGCTAATGTGTTAATCCACTCCGGTCGGCTTGTTTTTCTGTTATTAATAGCCAACAAACAAAGGTGCTCCGTCCCGCTCGTCAGCCTGCTCGCCTGCACCGGGGCGAGGGAGATGGCGCTGCTGTCCTGTGATGCATTATAAATGGCATAATTATTATTGTTGGAATTATTAATAACCGGTAGGAGTGGTGTCGCGGCGTTTAGCGTCTTTATCTTCGCATCTACGCTTTTTTGTGCCTCATTTGCGGATGGGTCGTTACGCAACGGGCAGGGAAGTGAGCGCTTCGCTACAAAAAGTGTCGGTGACACACGCGACACTGACACCCACTCACAACAATGGCATTCCGCGACACACCGCCCGCCGCGCAAAAAACACGACTAGGTACACCCGACATTAAAATTTGTGCTAATGAGCAAAAACTATTAACGAGATTTATCGCATGGCAGATAATCACTTATTTATTGATTTCATTCATACCTGTGTTCAAATAGTAGGTACATTTTATACTAAGGGCGATAAAACAAAGAATGAATGATCTCAAGTAATTGACGATAAATATGTGACCTGAGGCCTTCTTTTGTATTGCCCGAGGTAAAATCATAGTTTTATGTCATCCCCTGACCAGGAAGTGGGATTTTCCGTATGCGTAGCGGAAAAGTCCACTTTATGGTCAGGTTTTCTCGAGCTTCTCCGTGCTTCGGAAGGCACGTTGAGTCGTTGGTACCGTCTGCATCTGCAGTCGTTAACACCCACCAATCCGCACTGGGCCAGCGTGGTGCGTTATGAGCCATTCTCTCAACATTGTTCCATCCATAGGAAAGACCTGTGCCCCAGTAGTACGTTAAACGGCTGGTGATGACGATGATGATTCTTACCTGATTCGGCTCAGAGGAACACCACTATATGATTATTAATGTCTCACATGAACTGTACTATCATATGAACATTTATGATAGTCCGGAGTTGAATGGATAAAACCTTTTCATAAAAAAGTCAAATTGTGCGCTAATTAAATAAACCTAGTTATAAGGCTCGTCATCTATTAATTGGTGAAAAGTAACACCTACTTTTCTCTCTGCCTACCCCTGCGGGGATATAGGCGTGATTTAATTGTAATTAGGGACAGGGGCCATCACTCGCGAATCACACCGCTTTCCCACAGCGGGTCGTCGCGGACTAATTAATTACCTTCCGCGGCGAGGGCCCCCAAAAAAGCCGAGGCCTTGTACGCTTAAGAGCTGCGGCGCCGGCGCAGGCGCAGGGGAAGGGGGGAAGAGGGGAGGCGCTTAATGCAGGCGCCACTCGATAAGCCCGTGTCCCGCGCCTGGGAACCGTCCCGTGCCCGCCCGGCCGCACGCCGACCGATATAAAGCAAAGCACACTTATCGCCTGAGATACTCTCGGCTCATATTAAATTATTACCATAGGGAACGTGTCCCCGAATTTAGATAGCGGCGGAGCGCGTTATGGCGATGGCCTATCTCCGCTAGATGTAGATACATTCGGTGTTGCGTCACTGCTAGGCCACACTCGCCACGTCGACGTAGAAGTAATTTTGACGATACGTTTTCACCTCTTTCTCTGTTCTGTGGTTTTCACTGTGTAATAGAAACTACACACAGGCTGGAGTTCACGCCAACATGTAAAACAAGCGATCAAAAGATAACCGCCATTTTTGACAGTTCTTCCATACGGTAAAATATCAAAAACCGATGGTTGAATTAATAATCGCTTGTTTAAGTGTTGGCTGGAGGTTACCAACACTTAAACAATCGATTATTAAAACATAAATACCTAATGATAAATAAAATAGGTGTCTGTTGTTCATTATGATGGGCAAATGTTATGTGGTAACGCCAGATAAGTATTCTTTAATAGCAGTATGATAAAAAGACTGCTGTCTTTTTAACTTTAAGCACAACCTTGATGGGGCGCCTCAGTTTAATAAATGCTCAAAATCGACTTCATCGACATGAACATTTTATTTGGTTACTTCAATTTGCTTGAGTGAAAACGAATTAAGTAAGTAGGTATCGATAATTAGTGTAACGGAATTCCAACTTGAGACCAAGTCTTAATTTAGCCACTTCGCCGAGAGGGCATTGGGAGACTTTTAAAAGTTACTAAGTATATTAATTATTAAGTACAATTTGTGATTTTTTTTTATTCTGTTGCAGGAGACCGATTTAAGTTTGTTGTTAATGTATTTATACCTACTTATGTATTTATGGATCTGAATAAGGTACTTAAGAAACATCATTATCATGTCATATCCTGTTCCCAGATCATATACGGTCACCGCAGAATATTTCCTGTCCCTTTCAAGTCGGTCAAACATGATGAAACCATCAGCACCTTCTCAATTAATTCAAGGTTTTGGCTTAGGTTTTGCAGCCGGCCACCTGCCTGACACCAATCTACACAGAAGGTATACTGTTGCTAGTAATTAACCCTCCACTATTCGGGTGTCCCAATGTGCTTTGGTATACACCGATCTCTCTTAAATTCGTTGGCATATTCTACGTAATTATTTCCCGCACAGGCCAGCATTGAACATTCTTTCGATATAAAAAATTAAAATTCGTTTTCAAGCCGTTTCTATTAAACGGCCATTACGACATCAGCTATGTACAGTCGACAGCACGTCAGGCTACCTTAAAATGACAATTATTACAACCAACTTTGAGCTTTACTATAAACAAGTTAAGGTTGTAAGCCGATTGAAGAAAACCAAGTAGCTGCACGGCACCGAAGTAAATTTGTTAAAGGCTAAGTAAGCGGCGCCTCACACGAATTGACAATGGGCGCAACAAATGGCAACATGTCTACGCTACTACGTGATCTACGCTAATTACGCTGCGCCGTGCGCGCTCGTAAATCGAATCGCGCAGCGGCTCTGGCCTGGTTTATGCGCATGCGCAGACACCGCTTGCCAGCGTATAAGCTGATGCTTGGGTAAACCGGTGGCATAAGCAATGCCGGTTAAATAATTTTCTAAATAAAAACTCATAAAAATTTGAATTCTTTATATGCGTTTAATAACCAAAGGGTCCTGGGGCTTCATTCTGCTAATGTTAACATAACAATCGTACAATGTATTTTGATTTTAATTTGAACATAATATACTTAAATGTTAGAAAAATTACAATTACAAATAATATTGTGGTTAGAATAAGTTCGATATCTGCATAATTTTTTGAACTTTTTCTTACACAATATTCTTTGTAACAATCTGTCTCAAGACCTGTTTCCACTAAGAACAAGTCGGTTGGCTTAGAGTTGTTAACAAAAAAACTCATCATATATTTTATTTATTACGTAAATATTATCTATTATTATTTTTGTAAAATAAAATCGGCAAAATGTGACATATAGCCACGTTACACTAAACACCAATCAGAAGCCCGTAGCACCGGGATGTGGAGAAAATCTCCTCGGGTAAAAGAATAGTTTTTATTAACGTGCAACCAGCGAGGAAAGGCAACTTGCAAACAAAAATTACAATCAAATTATTAAAAGTGTCAGTCAAGTCTATTTACACCCTGATACTACCCTGATATACACACACACCCAACACACACACACAACATCCACCCAGACACACCCACACCATCCACCCAGACGCGCACGTGCAAAGCAAATAAATTAAAAAAAGTACACCAACGTTCCGAATCTGAATTTTTAACAAATTAAAAAGGTTGCTTAGTAAATTCGACACTATAGAGGTCCAATAGGTTTTTCAAAGTGGATTTTGTGCAGACTGTGCAGTGAAAGTGGTGTTGTTTTGATGCACAAGCATCCGGGATGATGTGAAATTATGCAGAATCATTGAAAATAAGTCTTGTGATGTGTTTGATGTTGAGAATTTTAAATATTTTAATGTAAAATTAATTTCATACATTCATTTCACTCACTCATTTATTCATATTAATATGAAATAAATATACTAAAGACATGGCTGTATGGGCTAGACCCTTTGCCTTCCCTAAAAAAACAGGGAGAATTAAAAACAAATAAAAAAAATTATGTTTTGTATTTACAAACATAATGCACTTGTATTCGTAATTCAAATTTACTTTATCCTCTAGAGGATAAAAACGGCTTTTGCAGTCAGATATCGAAGAGCAAAAACGCTCTCTCCGAGATGGGGGGATGAAAAATATTTTCCTATCGTTCTCTCACCCTACATACATACATACATAAATCACGCCTATATCCCCGTAGGGGTAGGCAGAGGTGAACTAGCACCCACGTTTCGCCAAATATGTCAAGTCCCATGTAATAGGTGGCAAGCCTATTGCCATTTATCGGGCACAAAAGTCGCAGTACATGGCTAGCCTAGGTGGTATAAGAGGAACGCTGCTGCACATTCCTAATCATATTCAGATTTATCCTTAGTCGCCTTGTACGACACCCACGGGAAAGTTTTGGGGTGGTGACAATTGTATTCTACTCTGCCGTCACCACGCGGTAAACCCTACCTTACGCTAAATACATACATACATACATATGTCACGCCTTTCTCCCACAGGGGTAGGCAGAGATCACTTCCTTCCACTTGCTACGATCCTTACATATTTCTTTCGCTTCATCCAATCTCTTCATGCATGCCCGTCGGTTTCGGGTACTCTTGACCTGCCCATTTTTTTAATAAACACTCAATTTGATTATGAAAGATCCTCCTAGGCCTTCCCCTTCCCATTTCTCCATTCATTTTCGTCATGTAAATCCTTTTTGTAACTCTCCTTTTATCCATTCTTTCGACGTGACCAAACCATGCGAGCATCCATTTCTCAATCCTTGTCATTACATCTTCTTTCAAACCACACATTTCTCTTATCACACTGTTATACAATCGGTCGCTCAGCTTTACTCCAGCCATGCTCCTCAACACTCTCATTTCTACTGCATTTATTCTACTTTCATGCTTCTTCTCCCATACCCAACTTTCACTTCCATACATTAATGTCGGAACCAGAACTCCGTTATGAACAGCCATACGAGCCTTTCTGGACACGCTTTGGCTGTTCATAAAAGTGTGCAAAGCCCCGTTTACCATATTCCCAGCTTTCACCCGCTTTTCAATATCACTATCACACTTTCCATCTCTCGTAAATACAGATCCCAAATATACAAACTCTTTCACTTGTTCAACATTCTCACCCGCTATCTTAATTTCACACTTCGTCATTTGTTCATCCCTTTCAATATATATACCTGAATATATACGTTAAATCCCGAGACAAAACACTGTCAAGTGGCGGAGAGAGATTTTGTCCACGTCCCGTGCTGTATACCGTGACGTTATTATACACGCCATGACAGTCTTGGCTGTTTTAGAGGCTAAAATTGGTTTTTGAAAACGTGAAATATATAGGTAGGTAAAACTCCTATTTTTATTTAAATAATATATTTTTTGTGTAAGTAAGACACAATAGTTATTTGTTGTACGTGAGTGCAAAGTTGTTTTTTTACCGCGTGCTCAATTTTGATGACCGAGCTAGCGAAGGATTCTAAAATTTAGAATCCTGAGCGATAGCGAGGGAATCAAAAGAGCACAAGGTGAAAAATCTTTGCACTCGAGTGCTACACGTAACTTTTCATCCCCCCCAACGAGGAAATTGCAAAATACAAAAAAAAAATACAATCACAACAGTTTCTGTTTTTACCCAGAAACTTCCACAACACCCTCCCATTAACCCAAACACACTCTCAACACCCACCCAGAAACACCCACAACATTCACACCCGCAATACACACCCATCCACTCAGACACACCCAAAAACACCCATTCACCCAGAAACACCCACAAAACACCCATTCACCCAGAAAAACCCACAAAACACCCATTCACCCAGAAACACCCATAAAACACCCATTTACCCAGAAACACCCAAAAAACACCCATTCACCCAGAAACCCACACAAAACATCCATTCACCCAGAAACACCCATTCACTCAAAAACACCGACAAAACACCCATTCACCCAGAAACACCCACAAAACACCCATTCACCGAGAAACACCTACAAAACACCGATTAACTCAGAAACACCCAAAAAACACTCAATCACCCAGAAACACCCCCAATTCTCACCCATCCATTCAGACACACCCACAAAAACCCATTCACCCAGACACACCCACAAAACACTTATTCACCTAGACACACCCTCAAAACACCCACTCACCCAGACACACCTCCAACAGCCACCCATCCACCCAGCCACACCCGCAACATTCATCCAGACACACCTGTAAGTACCTAATAAAAATTACTCCGAGACGGTCAATCAGCTTGAGGCAAGCACGTTGATTTTCTCTATGTTTTTGTTCCGTTGCTAGCGTAAACAAATCAAACAGACCTAAAAAGCTTTTAAATGCTTGTCTCAAGCATCAAGCAAGCGTTATAGACGATCAAAATGTTTAAAGCAAGATTGACGCCAAGCTGATTGACCGTCACGGAACTCCTAGGTTTTAACAAATTTATGACGTGAAAAGATTTTTTTTTAATTCTCCCTATATTTTAGGGAAGGCAAAGGGTCGAGCCCATACAGCCAAGTCTTTAGTGTATATTTTATCTGTAGTCTTATGAAATAATGAGTGGGTGAAAAGTATGAATGAAATTAATTTTACGTTAAAATATGGGTGCCACATATTTTAACGCATCTAGGGAGTGCTTGGCGCGAATTGAATGGTAACAGAGTTAATGATGGTGCTTGATGAAATGGATAAAACCACTTTTTATAGTGATCTTCACCACAACATCAAACACATCATGAGACTTATTTTCGATGATTCTGCATAATTGCACATCAACACGGATGCTTGTGCATCAAAATAACACCACTTTCACTGCACAAAATGGAACAAATGTTCCTTGTATTTAATACTTACAAAATAAAAAGTTGTTATTTTATTCCAATAAAAGTAGAATAAGTACCTAATGATACTTACTAATATTTTTAGTGATTATTATTTCAATGGTTACAAATGTCAGGGTAAGACCAAATATTTACAACGTCCCTCCATCATTAACTATTGAGTACGAATACAGGAACATTTGACTTCTTATTGCTGTCGTCTTAAATATTATAAAAAATGACCAAAAATCATTATCTAAAACCTTCAATCAATACCTATGATCGAAGCCTCAATCAGAATAGTAATCTAAACATGTTTGTTTATTTAAACATTTAATATTTTTTTATCTTATAATAATAAAAAGGACATCCTCCATTTTGGCCCAAAATCAAAAGTTCCGGCCAAAAAAAATGCTGTATTCTGACAGAACACGTCTGCCTTAGCATTTGTTAATATGGTACCAAAGCTGTAGCACCAATATTAGTAGTGCTATACAGGGAGGAAAGTTGAGATGGGGCAGTGAGGGCAGCTACCAGATCCCTTGCTTCCACGCGAAAATGGTCTTAGGAGACCTTTCCCAACATTTGAGTGATGACAATCGACATTCACAGATTTTAGATAAAATGTACAGTTAGCGAGAAAATCGTCAGAATAAATCGTAAGTAGAATCGAGTAATTTCGTCATTCCCACAGAGGATTAATACACTCTTTGAGACCAACTGAGGTTAGAGTAATAAAACACCCACAAATCAAAGAAACCTTTTTCATAAATTTATAAGCAAGCAAGACGATTTTCTCGCTGACTGTAGGTACATTTAATCAAAAATCTATGAATGTCTACTAATATTGGTGCTACAGCTTTGGTGCCATATTAACAAATGCTAAGGCCGACGTGTTCTGTCAGAATACAGCACTTTTTTTTATTGGTCAGCACTTTTGGTTTTGGGCCAAAATGGAGGATGTCCTTTCGCAATCTACTTTTGAAGGTGACTGTACATGTACAACCTACCTATTACCAATTGATTTTCATTTGAATATTATAGTATAAACGTCCTGGTTGTCCGAGTGGTGGATATCTGCCCGATCGGTTCGATATACCTACCTATATAGGTATTACAGAAACAAGAACGTTGCAGGTCTTTTCTCATAACTGTTTTAATCCTTAGTCGCTTTGTACGACACCCGTGAGAGAGATATGGTGGTGATAATTATATTCTGCCGTCACCACACATTAGTAGGTTACCAACTATAGTTTAGGCCTACAGAAGTAGATACCCACAGAGCCATGATACAAATACCGAGTCACTATCGCTTCCTCACTTTATTATGGCTCAATGGCACGTATGCAGGAAAATAAATTAATTAATAAAATCCGTTCGTAAATGGTGTCCGGAGGCACGCTGACTTATGGTCGCAGCGCCCGATAAATTACTGTCAGCGCCAGATGCCGTGCGATTTTCTACTTTATCTCGGTGCAGTAGGACTCACGGGGACACTGCAAGTGCTAGGGACGGCTGTCGGGTAGTTGTAGGCTTTATGTCGTTGCGACAAGAGCTATGTTGCTGTGGCGATGGAGGGTGTGGATCGGTGGGCGCGGCAGGGCGTGGCCTCGCGAGTCGCGCGTCCTTTAGTTTTTCGTTTTATTGTGCTCATAGGAATGTCCACCGAACACTCATTGTGGCCGATCAATCACCGCAGTCGGATCTACTTTGGCCCGATATTATTGGTTAGGCGGCGTTTTGTTTGATATCTCGCAGGCAGATACTGGTCCAGATAGCCATGCGTCGTGAAAAGCTGACAATTTACATAGGTATTTACTTCAAAAGCCTGATGGCTTTTAATGATTAGATATCTATCACTCTTTTAATACATCTCTGTCCGCAAGCAGATGGTTAAAGAGTTCCCTTCTTGATGACCAAGCTATAAGTATACATCTACCGGGTCCCTTAACTGCAGTACCTAGGCCATTTCTCGTCGTATAGGCCAACAATGATACCCGTTTTCACCAACAACCTTGAACTACTATTACTAGCGTCAACAATACTTTATTTTAAGTGGTCCTAGGATTGTGGGTAGGTACCTTTTTTTTTTTTTTTTTTTTTTTTTTTTTTTTTTTTTTTGCGGAGAGGTAAACTGCATTTACGCATCATCCCTGCAGTACGGTGCAACTACAGAGGTATGTGGGACTCGGGGTAGAGACGTTCCCCCACTACACCACTAAACATCCTCTCCGGGCATATCGAGCCAAAGCACACTATGGCAGCCATCCGGGGTCATCCGTTAGGATATGTCACCGGACAGCCACCTGCGCCCGCCCTTTCGGGCTCCTTCTGTGCACCGTTTCCCCTAGTCCAATGTCCAACAACAGCGTACTGCGCCGGACAAAGGACCCGCCCGTCCTGACCAAGTTTCCTCCGAAGAGGAATCTTTCCAAGACAGGCCCCCATACGACGGGAACCGGCGCTCTTCCAGCCCCAGAGGGAGCTAGAGGGCGCAGGCTCCCCCACCCTACCTGCACTGCCGGACAAGCGCCCCGACGCAGTCACACCTAACGCCGCCGGACAGATGCCCCGACGCGGCCCTCCTAGAATCCACCGGACAAAAGCCCCGACGTGGTCCCACCCCCCGGTCGCCGGACAAACGCCCCGATACGACCGCTACGTCCTGCCGTCTCCTCCAGTGGCGATCGCGATCCCCCGGCGGGCGATGCATCGGACCTGCCCAAGACACTGTGCGGCACTGGGCGGTGGACATACCCATCGTGTGGTGTGCCTCCACATAGGGCTCTGTCACTCACTGCTCAGACAGCTCTGTGGGTAGGTACCTACCCTAAGGTAAACTCAGTGCCTACTCTCTTTTAAAGCATAAGGCTTAAGGCTGACTCATTTAAGCAGATATTAATTATTTTATGCACCTTTCGTTAAAAACTAAAGATATAGTTTCCTATGTGAATTTAGCGCACTTAAAGCCCTTGATTATTGGTGAAGTGTAAACATGCATTAGTCGGCTTGTAACAAATACGGGAGAGATTGTATGGGATGTAAACTTTTAAGAAATTGTCTCTTTGATAAAAGTGCCACCTGTCTCTAAAAATAGATAATTTATAATAGGTAGGTCAGATTTGCCCATTTTTAAAATTGTAAAAAAATATGCAACTTTTTTATGGTTAACTTAATTTCTTGCTGAAATATTTTTTTTATCCTTAGCTGCTTTTTCCAGTGGCTAATCATGGGGGTAGTTGTTAGTTCTAACGGTCATGTTTTCACCAATTCGGAAATGGGCCCGCATGGCAAGCCGGCAATATATCAGCTAGTTATCTTATCGAGGCGTTTCCCCCGCGACCGAACAGATGGCGTTGTCGGAATCTCCCGCGCACGCGTCCTCGCGTTTCTGCCATGTATCTCAATTTATCCACCTATGAGCCCCTGTAGCACGGTACATGGACAAAATATCCTCGGGGAAAATAAAATGTTTTCCTCTCGCTCCAACTCCCACTGAATCCCGGGACAAAACACTGTCAAGTGGTGGGGAGAGATTTTGTCCACGTCCCGTGCTAGGCCTACATATGTCAGGTGTCGAGTATTAACTTTGGGGATAACATATTTTGCAACGTCATCATGACTCAAGAACGACCGTGACTACGTTATCTACGAAATGGCACCCTTCGCCAACATATCGGTTACATTAACAACGCTAATGAAATGTGTTATGTTATCTTTTGTAATCTCAAAGCTGCGACTGGTGGATGGTTAGGGGCGTGAGATCGAATTGGTTGCTATGATAAAGGGACTTAAAAAATTAGATCATATAGGCAGATGTAAGATGCGTTTTTAAACATAGCTGCAGTAGATAATGGCTAATGCACAGCTATACCACATATGGAATATGGACTCTATTGAATTTAGTAACTTATTTACGTATATTACACATACCTATATAAGTAGATCACACTAATTATACCCGAAGGGGTAGGTAGAGGTGTATTAACACCAAGGTACATTTCGTCACGTAGATAAGTGTGGTCCCTTGTAATAGCCATCCATCGGGCATGTAAACTGCAGAGTATGTCTATATGGAACGATGCTCTACATTCCTCATCATTATTGTAACCCTTAAACGCCTTGTACGGTGAAATTGGCAGGTGACATTTGTATTCTGCTCTGCCGTCACCACACGTTATTGCATATTTCTTCAACTGGTCTTCCTGTTCTCTATTACTGTTTTCGCACAATCTCCTCTTTTTGCTACTATTCACACAACTTCTCCGCTTATGTATCCATCCACATCTTTATACAATACTTTCTCTATCATTCGTGTTTACTACAATATGACTAAACATAACTCATTCTTTACTTTAACTAACTATTGACAATGATCCATCTCGTTTTCAACCAACATAGACGTGCCGGAAACCGTGTTGAATGGCGTGCTTTGAGGAGACTTAGGTTTTAATTGAAGACTTGTAAAATCTATCCCATCACCTGGTATTTAGGGACATAAACCATGCCACATTAGGAGCTGAAGTATTATCTAGATGCCTGGCTTGAAGGCCTATAGGAAGTAGGAATAATAATAGGGGTTAAAGTATGAAATTGCCGTTTTATTGTAATAAGTTTTTTGAATTGACATAGAATCTTCATGGCTTGAGGTTTTAGAATGAAACTTTTTTCACGTGGTTTCTATGATGTGCTTTTTTAAAAAATGTGAAACATTTGAATTGGGTTAAAACCGCTAATTTTATTATGTCCAAACGTGGACTACATAATAAATCACGCCCTTCTTCCACATTGATCACTTGTCTTCTTTCCACTTGCTACGATCCTTGCATACTTCTTACTTCCTTTGTTGAAGCGATTCAACCTTAATCTCATTTATGTCTTCATGTTGCCCGTCTGTTTCGAGTACTGACTAGTAAGATGATGAATGAAAATTAATATTAATTGGGTTACATTTTTGCTGCTATTACTCGAGAAAGTTACTTTGTAGTGCATGCCAAGCCAACTAAGGGGTTTTGATGTGTAATCGGTTGCCATCATTCGTCGCCAAAAAATGGCGGAGAATGCCGCATCTTTTTAGGGCAGTGCACGTGGGCAATTTGGGCAGTAAAAAGTGCCCGGTCCCGTTAGGGGGCACAAGTGCGAGCGCACTCAAGTGGCGCCACCTGCGGCGCATGCGCATGGGAACTGTGCCGCCGCTTAGCACGCGGTTTTTATGACGCGGGCTACCCTGGATAGGACCTTTAACTGTTAGATTCAAAAATCTATATTTCTCAGTTCCCTGTGGTTTAATTGTAACATTGTTGTATAGTATCCATAACACAAGTGCTTAGGTTACTTACTTTGGCCTAGATGATAGGTGTGAGTGTAAAAATATTTATTTATTTATTTATTATTATAATTATTATTTATTAAAATTATTTAATTATTATAATTAATTAAAAAATATATATTCCTTCCCCTCTACACTTCTTTTTCTTCAATAGAAAAAGTTAAAAAAATTGTGGTCTTTATGCGGGAATCGAACCCGCGTCATCTGCATTCATATACCACTCACCCAACCAAGACAATAATTTTTCTTCTTCCTGTCCTGTTCCCAGTTTATCTGGGGTCGGCGCAGTATGTTTCCTCTTCCATTTATATCGATTACACTTCATCAAGCCATCCACTCTTTTGATTCATATCATCCATCAACCAGAAAAGGTGCTAGTGATGAATATAGATACTGAAAGACCATGTCAAGCGACCGATCAACGGAGGGAGTGATTGGGATGACAACATTTCAATCCATACTGCTCAAGGTTTTGGCTTAGGTTTTACAGCCGGCCGCCTGCCCGACACCAACCCTCTTTGGGTATGCTGTTGTTAGTCGTTTGCCGTCCGCCATTCGGGTGCCCCAAGGTGCTTATTGGTCTACGCCGGCCAATCTCCCTTAGTCGACTTTTACGATACCCCTGGGATGAGACATTCGTTATTGTGTCGCTGCCAGGCCAGCATGGGGGATGAGAGTCGGAGAGCCTCTAAGAAGGGCCACTTATTAATCCTATCTTGCGATTTAGCGCCATCGCAAGTGTCCAGTGAAATCAGGCTGCCATAGAGGTGAAGCAATATTTTCAAATGCCTAATGACCATAAAACTAAGTTTAACCTCATTTCGTCCCTGCTTCGATATGCACATTGACTTTTTTTGGCACATGGCGTACCTACACACAAAAAGTTGAAAAATTGTTTTGAATTGCATTAAAACTGTTACTACAATTACATATAGTTGCTTATTTTATTGCACTAGAATGATGATACGACGATAGACTTTCATGGAAACTTATATACTAAGGCTCAAAATATCACAGCACAGCCAAATGCAGACGCGTTGCCGCGGCACCGACATCCACTTGAACATATCGAAATAGCCGCGCAATATCTGCGAGTAATGAACATTGATTGATTATCGGCGCGATATGCGCTGGCAGCCGAGTGTGGCGCCGGCTCAAGTGCCCTAATGCGCGTTGCCATAGGTCAGACGAGCACTCTCGGCCTATTCCGGGCCATGTGGGGCTGTGTGCGACATTGACTTTGGGAGATACTTCAGCGCGATCCTCTCACGCCGAAAGATGTGCTTCAATTGACAACATTTCATTTTTTCAACATACTTTTATTATGATGTTATATGAAATTAGACCAAAAATTAAGACACCCATATTTTTTTTTAATTCCGTCGTTTTTATATAAAAAATCATGATTGAAGTACCGGTCATTCTAAAATGACGTCACCGCAACGGAGGAATGACGAAATCACTTTTTACTCGTTCTGACGCGAAAAATATAAGAATATTTTTATCCCCCCATCTCGGAAAAAGCGTTTTAGCTCTTCGATATCTGAGTGCAAAATCCGTTTTTATCCTCTAGAGGATAAAGTAAATTTGAATTTAGAACATCGTGTGCAAGTGCATTATGTTTGTGAATACAAAACATAATTTATTAATTTGTTTTTAATTCTCCCTGTTTTTTTTAGGGAACGCAAAGGGTCTAGCCCATGCAGCCATGTATTTATTTCATATTAATATGAATAAATCAGTGAGTGAAATGAATGTATGAAATTGTTCAAATTGTTCCTTGTGCTCTTTTGATTCCCTCGCTATCGCTCAGGATTCTAATTTTTGAATTTTAGAATCCTTCGCTAGCTCGGTCATCAAAATTGAGCACGCGGTTAAAAAGTAACTTTCCACTCACGTATAACAAATAACTATTGTCAAAATTGACGAACTGACGTTACCGATGTCGAAAATAAAAACGTTTTATTTAAAATGTTTGAAATCAATTTCAAAATAACGTTTTATATTAAAGTCTCGGAAAGATTTCAATTTATCGCTAGTTATAGTAATGTTAATTTCGGCGATGACAATTAGTCCAAGTTTCTGCAAATGTCATCCCAGCAGGAAATTAAATATCGCGAAAACCCTGACGGCCACAAATTTAATTTTCGGCACACGTTTTCGCACTAATCCAAGCTATCCGCTGGTATATTTATTTTCTCTCTCCGTTCATTCGTTTAGAATTTTCCTGCTGGAACAACGTTACCCCAGCAGGATTAGTTTTTCCAATTTCTTTTCTAAAACTATAACACGCCCGCTTTAATAAGTGTTGCGCTTATTCTTACTGAATACAAAACTATAAGGTATAAATGGTTTCTAATGCTAAACTAGCTCTCTCTGTTTGCTGTTCGAGGCCGAACCACTCAAAGAATTTGGATAAAATTTTGACAAAAAAATTGCTTGAAACCTTGTATTGTGGAAAGGGAACAATAATAGTTATTTGTTGTACGTGAGTGCAAAGTTGTTTTTTAACCGCGTGCTCAATTTTGATGACCGAGCTAGCGAAGGATTCTAAAATTGAGAAAAATTAGAATCCTGAGCGATAGCGAGGGAATCAAAAGAGCACAAGGTGAAAAATCTTTGCACTCGAGTGCAACACGTAACTTTTCATCCCCCCCAACGAGGAAATTGCAAAATACAAAAAAAAAATATACAATCACAACAGTTTCTGTTTTCACCCAGAAACTTCTACAACACCCTCCCATTAACCCAAACACACTCTCAACACCCACCCAGAAACACCCACAACATTCACACCCATCCACTCAGACACACCCAAAAAACACCCATTCACCCAGAAACACCCACAAAACACCCATTCACCCAGAAAAATCCACAAAACACCCATTCACCCAGAAACACCCACAAAACACCCATTTACCCAGAAACACCCAAAAAACACCCATTCACCCAGAAACACACACAAAACACTCATTCACCCAGAAACACCCACAAAACACCCATTCACCCAGAAACACCCACAAAACACCCATTCACCCAGAAACACCCACAAAAGACCCATTCACCCAGAAACACCCACAAAACACCCATTCACCCAGAAACACCCACAATACTCACCCATCCATTCAGTCACACCCACAAAAACCCATTCACCCAGACACACCAACGAAATACCCATTCACCTAGACACACCCTCAAAACACCCATTCACCCAGACACACCTCCAACAGCCACCCATCCACCCAGCCACACCCGCAACATTCATCCAGACACACCTGTAAGTCCCTAATTGCTAGCGTAAACAAATCAAACAGACCTAAAAAGCTTTTAAATGCAAGCGTTGTAGACGATCAAAATGTTTAAAGCAAGATTGACGCCAAGCTGATTGACCATCACGGAACTCCTAGGTTTTAACAAATTTATGACATGAAAAGAAAATGGCGCGCGCAAAGCAAATTACAAAAAAATTACACCAAGAAGGTTCCGAGTCTGAGTTTTTAACAAATTAAAATAGGTTGCATGACAATTTCGGCACCATGGAGGTAGAAATAAATATGTATAATGATGTTTTGAATTCACAAACTCATTGCACACGATGTTCTAAATTCAAATTTACTTTAACCTCTAGAGGATAAAAACGGCTTTTGCACTCAGATATCGAAGAGCAAAAACGCTTTTTCCGAGATGGTGGGATGAAAAAGACTTTGGAACAAAAATGTTGAATACTGTCTGCTGTCATTTTGTAGCAAATATTGAAAATGTCGGTAGGTAATTTTGTTTTAATTACATGCATTTAATTATCAACTTTGAAGTAAGATAAGGTAATATACATAGGAACTTTCCTAAATGCCGTTTAGGAATTCGTTGTTGTGGGGAGCGATATGTTGCGACCCCATTTTTACTGTTCTGTGGTTGCACCTAATCCTTTTACCATCTTTATCGGGTTTTTCTGTAATATTTTTTGTACACGGATCCATTAGTGTTCTCTGGAGCCGAACACCATGGCCAAGGGCGCACTGGCCCGAAGAGGAGGGCATGATGAGTCCTCACCTCACTATCGTACTCCGCAGTATAAATCCAGCGTATAATTTTCGGTGTGGGCCATAAATTGCCGCTGCCCGCTAATGTACCGCGTAAATCAGACGCGGCAGCGTGTGACACCTGATGCAGTCGATTCTGCGCCTTACTGCCCACGTCACAAGGACACTCTCGCCCTGGCCACTCGAGCTACGTAACGGCTATGTCCAGGGAGTGTGGAACATATCGCCCGCAGTCTTAATCTCCAGTCGAGATACACAGAAGTGTTATGAAGTATATTATTAGCAATGCGTACGCCTGACTGCTAGTCTCACTATCATTACCTGCCCACATTAAATGTGGCCTACTTAGGTTTAAGAAATAGATAATAAATATTTTCAATTATTTTCAGTTATCCTAATGCAGCGATCCGAAATATTTCCTATGGAAATGTAAAGCTTTTTAACTTTTACCTTCTTTAGAATCAATTCAAAAGCTAAAGCGATTTTGTATATGCGGAACTTAACTTCACAATACACTTAATGAGCATCATTATCATCACCAACTATTTGACGTCCCCCTAGCAGATGCACAGGCCTTCTTCTTTAATTGAAAGAATATCTGCGGCCATAGGTCAGACTATGATAAATACAAATTTATTAGTTTACAGGACAAAAGCAATTAAATTATTGAAAAATCTTGAAGGCACTATTAAATATGAGACGTTGAAAGTACATAGGAACACAGTAAAATTTTGCATGTAGTTATCCTGATATGACCAAATGAAAGAGCATTTTTTGGGGATTACATTTATAAATAAGTCATATTGAGCAAAAATGCACATAATCATTGTCTGATTTATGACCACACATAATATATAATAATTAACCGCGCCTTTCGATGCATTGAGGGACTACCTGAAATCGAGCTTTACCTGGAACGATAGACTATTCACTATCCTGGAACCCTCAATGACAGAAGGACGGAACACAACAATGCTGATAACATTATTATTATGGCGACAGATTTCGATGAAGTGGTGGCAGCTAGCCAGGTGGACTTGAAAGAAGTCCTACCACCTACCAAACCGAGTAAAGAGTAGTAAATTTGTACACACCGGCAATCGAGCCCAGGACCTCGGGATCCGTATAAAACTAACAAGGCATGTAGATAATTTTAGACTAAATCTGGTCTGGTCCACGGAATCGTGGTGATGGCGTCCCGTTCGTCTATATAAATGGTCTCACTCATTATGTTTGACGCGAGGAATGCGAACAGGAGTAATGTTTCACTTTTATGAGCGCGTCGTGTCCAGGTGACGAGTGGGTACACCGATTTAAATGATTTACTGAAGACGGAAAATAGGGTTTTTGGATATACATCATTTGTCGTTTTGGTTACAAACTTTCTCTAATTAAAACTAATAGAGTAACTGGGTTTATGGTACCATGTATTCTAAATAGATTGTTAATTATAATTATGCGTTCGAAGACTAAAAGAGAAAAATATTATATAGGGGATGGCCTCCATTAAAGCGGGTCCCTTAAGTAAATAAAATCGTTTACATAATTTACAGTACCTACCTAATGCAGAAATTTTCGTTTGGCAGTAGACGTCTAAAAGTTAAAATAAGAGTAGAATAATCATAGTAATATTATAAAGCTGAAGAGTTTGTTTGTTTGTTTGTATGGTTAAACGCGCTAATCTCAGGAACTAGTGACTCAAATTGAAAAATTATTTTTGTGTTCGATAGTCCATTTATCGAGGAAGGCTATAATATAACCGACATTAACGAGAGCGAAACCGTGGGCGTCCACTAGTACAATATATTTCAGAGGACACAAAACGTATTGCAGAGGACTCAGGATCAGAACAAATAGTTTTAAAAAATTTCCCACCTTTATTTTCTTAGCTGATATTGTCTTCTTTGAATTTTCTACAAATGCAAGTTTGAGCGTAGGTACTTCTACAAAATACTGCCATAACACGTGGCGCCGTCCGTTAGGTATCTTAGCTGCGTGTGCGCATCCCAACAGCCACAAACCGCTGCGTGGGTGTCGCTCGGCGCCACTAATTGCTCACTCAGAGTCCGCACTGTTCTATAAATATACAAATAATCTATGCCTACTGTCTAGGGTGCTTAGTGAATAATACTTCGTGTAAGACAAAGCCGAAATATATTGCATATTTTTCATTAGGTACTACACACACACATAATAAACACAGACATAATAATTTCCTATATTAAATAGTCAACAAATAACATACACACATCCATACATAATTGACGCATTATCCCCGAAGGGCTAGGTAGAGGTGAATTAACACTCACTTTTCGCCAATTAAGTTAGGTCTCATGTAATAGTTCGCGAGCCTATTCTCATTTATCGGGTACGAAAGTCGCAGTACATTGCTAGGTTGTTTTAGGACAAACGCTGCTGCCCATTCCTCATATCACTGTTTTAACCCTTAGTCGCCTTGAACGACACCCGCGGGAGAGATTTAGCCTGATGACAATTTTATTGTATTCTGCTTTGCCGTCACCTCATGGCAATTATATTTCTACCTTATTATTTATTCACTTATTATTTGAATAATGTTAAGTCTGAAGTGGGAGGAATTTAACATTTTCTTGTAATCTCACGTCTGATGATAGAGATGGTTACTAATAGAGTTATAAACGTATTTGAAAGCACGTCTCAAAAAACCTTATTGTATCACGACTAAAACATGTAAGTATACCTACCTACTTAGTTCATCTATCTTATATTTTATAGACAACTGGTTATTTGTTTAATAGGTAACATATTTAATAGGAAAATATATCATGTCTACCGCTGTTATTGTAAGTATGAACATTCAATGGGGTCATAATTAAATCATTTTACGAAAAGAAAAATATTTCCCTTTGTCCGATTAGGGTCTATCTAATGTTAAAATAATGAATCATTATACTAGGTAATAATAAGTAACCTATGTAATGTCAAAAAAATAATCATAGCCATCACCACCGACTCGGCGTCTGCGCATCGCATGTGCGTGCGTTTTTTGCGCACGCGCATAAATCCCGCGCTAACGCCGCCGATGCGATGGCGACAAATTCGGCCCGTCGCGCCATCTGTCGGCCCGCTATAAATAACGCAGATAAATAATAATTAACGCCGATAACACGCGATCATATCGTAGACTAATTACCTACGATATGTGAGACGCCCCTCGGCGTTACTAAACTGACAGCGAACGTCAAGGAGTTTATAAATAATATTGCTTAAATGCGTGACTTTTTTTTATACCATTTGGCTAAACTACTGTTCCAAATGTTGATGAAATTACTGCGCAGATGTATAAATTTTGGTTATCTTGGGATGACAATGTTTCGTTTATTTGTTTGGTTGAACGAGCTTATCTCAGGAACTATAACGGATTCAATTTGGATCAGTAGACAAATTGAAAAATTCGTTGTGTGGTGGTGGTAAGAATGAGAACTCCATTTTACTCTGCCATCAACACGCGGTACCTTTCCTCATAAAATATCATAGACACACTATAAAAAAGCGAAATTACTCCTGAAAATGTTTCAATTTATTACTATTGAAATTAAATAGGTCTATAGGTATAAATTAAATATTAAATTTATCATTCATAGAAAAAATCTTTCGTTTGAATTCAACTTATCGAGAATGACGTAAACATTTTCAGAGATACTATAATTAAAGTCCGTTCTGTAAACAAAGTAGGCAGATAGTGATTCACTGTGAATGAAATTTTACTGAAATAAATAACATCTTAATTCGCAGTACTGACTCGCTTCATCACATACCTAGTTAATCATTGTTTTTAGCTTCGCGCTTTGTCCTGTAAATATTTTATCAATTACAGTTTCCTTATTGTTTTGAACTAGTTATTACCCGCAGCTTTGTCCGCGACGATTTCGGTTTGTCACAGAGATTTTTTAATAGTGTATTCGGAAGAATTATAGGTATATCCCAGAATAAACAGTCCCTGATGTATTTCTAAGGCTTATCATACTGTACTAAATGGAAATAGATTCAGTACTATAGTCGTGGTAATGCAACAGACAGACAAACAATTATTTTGGTATTAATAATGATCAGTATTCGGATGATGCACTACTTGGAACCCTACTAAGAACTTTGCTAATTATTTTCTTAATTATGTTATGCACACTAGTAAAGTTAAACCATATTGATCGTTAGTGTTGTTTGAAGCGATAGTGTTGTTAAAATCCCTTTGCATATTACATACTTTCAAATGTCATAATGGTTTCAAACATAACGATGACCATGACTAGGTAATCGTGCTTATAATGCAAGTCTATCTACTCGGGTATACCTGTAAGCCGAATAGCGTTCGATAACGCTACACGTTTCCCAATATCGTCACGTAGCCGTGCAACTCCAGACTCGCACTCGCATCGAGTACTCGACTCGTCCACATTCTAATCGATGAGCATTTCGCCATATCGTTACTTCACATTGTATTATTGTTTAAAAAGCTTTGACATAGACAGCGATTGACACACTTCGATAACGTGACGATACGCGGCTACCGCGCCGATTACTGGGTAATTAAATCGCGCCGTTTCGCTTGCTTTGCTAAAATCGCGCTTTTTGTGTGCTAATTAGAGTGCACATTCCCGTGACGGGCACGCGTGGTCAGTGCCGCGGCGGAACGTGCCGAATCGTTCGCGCAGCTCTCCGTGTGCATTCCGCAATAAGACGATTTTATTCATTGTTGTTTTAATTCAATCATTTCTTGTTCCGTGTGTGCCGTGTGGTGACGGCAAAGCAGAATACAATTTTCACCATACATACCCATCTCTCCCATGGGTGCCGTACGTACAAGGTGACTAAGGGTAAAGACGCAACGAGTAAAGACACAGGTTTTCGGTATCTAGCGCCTTGACGATTCATAAGTGTATTGAATCATACCAGATATGAATAAACGAATTTTGACTTTGACTTTAATGGGTAGCAGCATTCGCTTCCACTTGTACTACCTAGCTATATACTGCGATTTATTTGCCCGATAGATGGCAATAGGCTCGCCACCAATTACATGGGTCCAAGCTTAACTGCCTACTCCTTCGGGGATATAGGCGTGATTTATGTATGTATGTGTATTTCTTGTTCTCTGCACATAAGTCAACCCATAATATGGCATCTGATATATACCTACCTTCCCCCATTAGGCATCATTTTGGACTACCTGAGTAATTTACGAGTCTAATGTGACACAGACACGTGTCGTGAGCGGGCGGAGGCGTGTTTACGAGGCAGCGGTATTCGCTTTGCATATTTTTAGAAGCAAACCCTTGTAGCGCCATAACAAGACAAAGTTGCGACGCGGCGTTTAGATTGCAATAAAAACTTGCTATCTCTGACGTCAAACTCTTCTCACTGCCCTGTTCCCAGTCTGGGGTCGGCGCAGTATGTTTCCCCTTCCATTCATATCAGTCAGACGTCATCAAGCCATCCACTTCCTTTTGATTCATATCACCCATCACACCGTAAAGGCGCTAGTGATGAATGAATGTACCTATAGAAAAGAGACGGAACGGACCATGTCGAGAGACCGTTTAATGGAGAGTGATTGGAATGACAACATACCAATCCATACTGCTCAAGGTTTTGGCTAAGTTTTTACAGCCGGCTGTCTGCCTGACACCAACCCTCTTTGGGTAGGTATGCTGTTGTTGGTGGTTCGCCCTCCACCATTCGGGTGCCCCAAGGTGCTTATTGGTCTACACCGGGCAATCTCCCTTAGTCAACTTTTACGACACGACACCCAGGTCGGGGCTGGCCTATTCTACGTTATTTGTTCGCTCCCATGCTAGCATAGAAGAATCTCTGACGACAAACGTGTAACTTTATCCTCCTTCGGTCGCTTGCAGGTTGGTCACAACATGCGCGACTTGTGACGGTGACGCGGAGACTGTGACGAGCGGCAGCAGCGGGGGCGATGTTCGGCGGCGGCGGCGCGTACGGCGGCGGGGGCGACTGCGCCGAGGGCTATGGCCTGGGCTATGTCGGGGGCGGGGGCCGGCTGCAGCAGTACGCGCACTTCGCGCCCCACCAGAACGTGTGGCATCACCACCACGCGGCGCACCACGACTCCTACGGTCAGTACTACATTTTTACAGTGTGTAACAGAGATGTGTAGCCATATTTAAAGGGGTTATTCAGGCCATCAAACTGAACAACTTTCGCTAAGGGACCAACATCGAAATCTCACAAAAAATAAACACCTCACACAAACTGATGTCAGCTGGTTTTTGTTTGATTTTTTTTTCTGAGATTTTGATTTTGGTCCTTTAGCTAAAGTTGTTCAGTTTGATGGCCTGAATAACCCTATATCACTACACCTCTCTGTTAAGCCCAGTATATAGCGGGGAATTCAATAGACGGGCATGCCTGCAGACATGCCCGCTCGACCTCGCTTCTATTGGGTCTGTGCGATGTTTGCCTAATGTGAGATCGTCACAATTAGTCTGGCCTATACAAACGAGGACCGCGCGGGCAAGTCTGGCGGGCATGCCCGTATATCAATAATAATACCTATATCAACAACGAAACAAGTCGTTATTCCCAACTGGACCCGTCAAGATTTACATTTTTCTTAAAATAATGAACCATTTGGATTTTAAACTTAATACATAGTACCCTGACAATGAATTATTGAATATCAAAGTTACGTGTCATGTTTAGGTATCTGTGCACGTGATAGTAGATGCGGTCACGGCCGAACGTGCCTATAGAGACACCGAGGCACTGCTGGTAAGGTCATTGCACAATTCCTTCAATACATTTTTGATGGACGTGGATAACTAGAAACAGGAGTTCGGCAAGGATGTGCCTATGGACCAATCCTGTTCACACTTCTCCAAAAAGTAAAACAAAAGGGAAAATGGTTTAGCAAACATATGCAAATAACAACAGCTCCGCTTCAAATGTGTCAATAAATCTTGTGATGATTCCTTCAATAAATATAAATGGGAGTTCGACAGGGATGTGTTTGTGGACCAATTCTGCTTAAATGGATACTTCCCACCAACCCCAAGAAGAAAGACAAAAGGGAAATCGGTTCAGCAAACCTTCGCAAATAACAACAGCTCCGCTTCAAAAGTGTTGATTGACTTTGTGATTCCGTAGAAAATTGAGGCCAGTAGGTACTAAACAAAAACAAGAACGCTGAGAAGCGCCCTCGTTAAACATTGAAGGCACAAAGTCAATGTCATAAGTGTCAGCACAATCTGACACTCAACTATCATGAATAGAGAAAAATGCAAATTGCATGATTCATGCATGAGGCGTACGACAAATCAAGACATTAAGTACGTAACAATGGTGATCTACAATGATGCTTTTATTGTCGACGGTCCCGGGTTTGAATCCTGGTAGTTTTGATATATATATGGTAATTTTTTATATAAACACAGACACTTATTGTTCTCGAGTCATGGATGTTTATGTAGTATATTATAAATGTTTCTATGTATAATGATTATGTAAATTAAAATTTGTCCGCCATCTAGTATCCATAACACAACTGCTACTGATTATGCTAACAATATTTATGCAAACTTAAATATGATAAGTACTGTACAGTTGACAATAAAATGAGGGATTATATTTAACAGCAATTTAATCTTTATTGGCTTATAGCATACATACAGTGGGCATTTACGAACAACATTAGGAAAATGTATATCAATTATCATTATTATTGGCGTTATTTAAACAGCGGTTAAACTGCCATTGTTGACGCCCCTGATAATTTGTATCTATTTTAAGCTTTAGCTAGAAAAACTTAGCGTTGTATGCCAGCAGCAATTAGCAATAATATTGTACTTGTATCAAAATAATAATTTATATTAACTGTAAATAACTAAGGAAACAGGATGTTAGTTGGTTTTCCGCGTCATCGCTTCTAACGATTGGTTTAATTTTTATTGATAAGCGTTCGTTTGCAATACTCAAAATTAAGATACTAGATTAACTAGACACCGAAATTCACCAGCCATAAATCAAAATGTATATGTCGCAGTAAGATAGATAAAGCCGTAACATAGTTATATATCCCTAGGGATATAATTATATACTGTAACATAGTTATACGAAAGCGATTCATTACTATCTCACTAGGAATATAGTTATAAAACGGTCCAAGTTTAGTGACATACTTATATTACTGCACAAGTTATTGGCACTCGCCGGCCGCTGCCGATGTACGAACCTAACCTAACCAACTTATTAACAAACTCATTTCGACCTATCGTATAACTATGTTACGGTATATAATTATATCCCTAGGGATATAACTATGTTACGGCTTTATCTATCTTACTGCGACACATACATACATACATAAATCACGCCTATATCTCCGAAGGGGTAGGCAGAGGTGAACTAGCACCCACATTTCGCCAATTATGTTAGGTCCCATGTAATAGGTGGCGAGCCTATTGCCATTTATCGGGCACAAAAGTCACAATACTATTGCTAGGTGGTATAAGAGGAACGCTGCTGCCCATTCCTCATCGCTGATTTTTCCTTAGTCGCCTTGTACGACACCCACGGGAGAGACTTGGGGGTGGTGACAATTATATTCTACTCTGCCGTCACCACACGGCAATGTATAATAGAAGATATTCTATTTGAACAATGGAGAAAATTCACAGCAGAGTTGTTGCTACAAGTTTATTATTGAGAGCCATAATGATGAGTGACAGATTAGGCGTATAAAAAATATATAGTATTTATAAAATACAAAACTACGCCTAAAAGGCTCCCAGGGTGTTTTAAATATTAAATAACTATATAAAAAAGGTTTGGCAGAACATATTCTTGTAAAGTTGGATTGAGGGAGGGGAAATTTCTTGCTGACAATGACAGTTAACAAGGAAACTGAAGTAGTGACGCACATGCGCATAAGGCGGTATTGTTCAAAACTAACAAAACATTAGCAGTGCAGCGTATCCTAAGCTTTCATTAGCGTAACATGCGAGACAATACTCACGTGAATCATGAATTGGTAATGGGGAATGGCGTCTGCAAATGTAAAGGGAAAACGTATTTACAGCGAAATCAAATAAATTGCCTGCGTGCCGTGACCCGCCTTGGGACAAAGGAAACTTCATTGTGGCTTCCAAGTCACCCGATATTAAAGCAGAAAGCGAAGGAGTCAATAAATAGGTAAATGTTAGAAGTCTAACTGCCGCACTCAGAGAGATGTCTATTAACTTTAATGAGTACTTAATAATAATAAAAAATCAATCGAAACTGGATCATAGACCCGGCAAGAATAGCTTAGTTTACAATTGACATTTTTTTTGTATCAAGTACCTACTCATTTGCGTTAATTTCTTTCGTCTTTGAGTGCAACAGTCAGTCATTTATTTGAGACTTGTGTGTTAGTGTGCAATGCAGTTCATATTAAAAGAATTCTAAATATTATGATGTAAAGAGGAAGTGATAAATCGTGCAATGAGTCCTCAAAAAAATCATGAATATAATGCGCTGGATACAGGATAAAGGACGAAACCAATCGTAACTATCGTCGGAAATAATACACAGAATGCTGAAAATAAATAACAGGAAATGTTTTCTTTGTGGGATTTCCAACGGGAATAGAGCGAGGGCAGTGGCCTTTCCGTCAGAACTGTTTTAGTGGGGAAATTCATCAGCTGTCAGATTCTGAAGTGACTTGTCTAAGAGTGGAATATCTGAAAAAAATTATAGAAATATATTTACTATGTTTTAGTCAACAACCCACTGGAGGAAACTTCGGTCGCTAATGTCTTTATGGTTCTGATTACTAGGTCACACGCGACCTACTTGACTTTGACCTAATTCATACTTAATGAAGAACTGCTTATCGTGCATAGTCAGTGGTGTAGATTTATTTGTATAGAAAAAAATTGTAGCAACTTTATAAGTATTAAAAAAATGTAGGGTCAACGTCAGGATACCACAAAATGTCAAGTTTTCTCATTCTACTTTGTGCTTTACTCCAAGAGTGAAGTTTGACACTCGATCGAAGAAATTTGACTGTTTTGAGCAGTCTAAAGTGAGGTTGACCGTACGATGATGAAGATTTTGACGCCTTCTTTAAAACGAACTTTAGCAGATAACGACGGAACCTTAACGTTTCAGAACAGAGTCCCTGAGAGAACAGAGCTGTATGCTAGACAGGGAAGCTCTTGGCCTTCATCTCACTTGATGGTAAGTTCTTCACCTGGAACCCTCAACCACAGAGGGGCTGGTTATCTTGCCACAAATTTTCGGAACACAATAATGCTGTTAACATTATTATTATAGCGACAGATTTTGATAGGATGGTGGAAGCTAGCCACGTGGACTTGAATCTTTTCAAGTCTTGTCTTAGAAATCTCGATTAGAAACCTCCAAATCACAGAACGGACACTCCCGGTTTTTAAAGAGAGAAACAAAGGAAGCTCATCTTACGCAATTGACCAGTCAATTCTCCGAGCGTCGACGAGCCGACGCTAAGCCTATCAGCGGTGGAACCGCAATCGTGAATCGCTATCGCGCGCCGACGTCACCCTCCGCCGAGGAAAATAACAATGGTCCTGCGCGTGCGTCAGCGATAGCGCTCAGTCGCGACCGACCTCTGACCGCGAGCGGCGTCTTCTCAGCCATGTACAGCATCCCGCTCCTCAACACCTGGCTGCAGGACATGCACGCTGCCTCAGGTGACTGCAACGCTAACTCATCACTATCAGTGTCACAGATGGTTGATGTGAATGGAAGAGGAAACGTACTGGACCCCAGATAGACTGGAAACAGGGCAGGGAGAATAAAAGAAGAGTTCAGTTACTAGCAATGTGCGGTCGTTACACGCCTGAGCCGAGGTCCGCGCCTTTTGAGATGCCTGCTGTAGAGAAACCCTCTCAGGGAGTGCTCGATCACAAGGCTTGAGGACAGGATCTTCGCCTTCCCCAAAAACCCGGTAGAATGCAGAGCTTTTAGACCCTGTCCAGAAGTACGCGCGAGTGAGACACGATTCCTTACGCATTGCTCTTTTAATGGGGAATTAGTAAAATTGTGCAGTGCCATACCGGTAATGTAGCTCGAAAACGTATTTCGATCCATCTGCTCAGGCTCTTATAGTAAAAAAAAACCCCGACTACCCTCAGTGAAGTGTGACTGGTATCTAAGGTCCCTGAAAAAATCCCCGACTACCCTCAGTGAAGTGCATCTGTCTATGTGGTATCTAACTGGCGCGTGCGCAGGTGGCGGCGGCGTGCCGGCGGTGGGCGGCGTGGGTTCGGTGCCCGGAGGGCTGTACTCGCAGAACGTGGTCATGGGGTCGTGGTGCGCCCCCTACGACCCCCTGCAGCGGCCCCCAGCGTACGGTAAGCTGACCCCCTTTATCTTAATACACTAAACACTATGTTATCTACTTCAGTAACATGTCTTCAATCTGGGCGTGTTATTTCTAGGCATAACTGTGTTTAAATCTTATTCTGTACTTTTTGTGGGGAGAATTAATGATTATTATTATAAATCAATCATATAAATCAATCAATGTCCAAACTAACTCTGGCACGTCATAGGGTAACTAGATTGGCAGGTATCTACCAAAATATATTGATAAAATAATTACAACATACATATTACGTAAATCTATTTACAATTTATTGTCGAGAGCCTTGTTATCAGTAGCCGAATCTGAATTATCCTCTTCAAGTTATTTCACAGTAACTTTATTTGAATGTACTATATGCCTTTCAAATAAGAATACGAGATCGCGTTTGCGATAAAAATCATCGGGTCTGCAGTATACCTATAAATTTAATAGTGTTGGTGACCTACATTAGTTTCGCTAGCACCCTAAGGTGCTCTATTGACTTTTTATATTTTTGACCGTGTTTGTATGAAGTATTAAAGAAAACCAGAACATAACTTATGTAGGTGATGACTTTAAGTGAAACAAGAAAGTAATAATATCTAACAATGCAATTCTATCCAATTATGAACTAATAAAATCTTATTGAAAATACTGAAATAATGAATTAATAAAAAATTAAATAGCTTTTTGCACACCTTACAATTTTTTTAAATAATTAAATTGCGGATTGACATACCTATTCTTTAGTCGCATACCCATTATATTATATAGAAGGTACAGTATAATATGTATAGCGTTCATCAGATCGAACTAGCACAGCTGAATCAATGGTACAAATTTTGATAAGAAAAATGTATTGGTTTCGCTAGCTTTATGGTTAAGCAGTGAGAGTTATTGTTTATATTTTCTTTAATACATAACGCGACAAATGCATTAAATTGATAAAGTTACATAAGGACCAGATTGGAACTTAATGTTACTGGTCACTTATCTAAGTTTAATTATAATTAATAAAGGCCGCTGATGTGTTATCGCCCGGCTGAGGCACTCACTCGGGGTTCTAGGAATAGCTTAATGGTTTACAAAGTCTTATCTCAAAATATTAGGTAAATTGTGTAGACAAAACTATTAGTTTTGATGTTTATCGGTCTAGGCGCGCTACCTATTCGACTAGTTTTAGAGTAGAGGTGAATTAAAACATCAGAAAATAAAATGAAACATCCACAGCTCCATAGCCTGCGATTGCGTAAACTAAACAATAAAAGGCCGGTCATTGGATGGGACTAACCAAATTATTGTCATCTTCCGGCTTTGAAAATGATTATCATGAATCATGAAACAATAAAAAATGCATTTTTATAGCAATAAATAGGTGTATTAATCAAACGAAGTAGGTAGGAAGTAAGGAACATAACTGATAGGTAAAAACGTTTCACTTTCATACAAAAATGTCTCAAGTGACTGCGCTATTCGTCAATCAGGTTAAGGTGGACAATCGATTGGAGAAATTTGTCATTTTTGTACAGTCTGTTATATGCCATTAACTGTACAATCAGCTGGTTTACTCTGGGAAGGGCCCACTGCTTCTTGTACCTATTGCAAATGACAAATCGGCAAATGACAAGAACAGTCATAGTTATAGTTATCGCAAATATGATTCATTAGCAGTACAATAGAAATCGAAGTGAATAATAACAAATGCCGTCCGGGAATCCGAATCAGGCGGTTATCGTGTGGTCACCGCCGCGGACGATAATGAGCTTAAATTAACTTATCGATAGCTAATGAAGCGCGGTGGTTGCGACAGACCGCTGTGGGCATCTAGTGTGAGTGACCTAGTGGGCATTGCATCTTTCTTTGCTAGGTATACCTATCGCTCGTTTGGTGCAACAATAACACATTACAATTTTTTTTGTAATCTTAAAAAAAAAAATTAAGTAAACTTTAATTTAAAAAAAATTACAATCACGTCAATGCTGCACCATATTAGCGATAATAATGTGTACTATACCTACGTGAGAACGTGAAAAATACAAATTTCAGTGTGCGTCAAAATAGCGTTAAAAATGAATAGAACATTAAATTGTAGAGATAAGATGTTAAAAGAAATATTGCTTTGTGATATTACCTAAAAAAATTAGGTCAGAATAATTTCGAAAAATTATCAGGACGTTTATTTTCTGTGTAATATATTTTTTTTAAATCAATTATCAAATCAAATCAAATCATAAAGTAACAAGAATAGAAAAATAAAATTGCTTTACTTAAAGAAAATAACCTTCTGAAATATTAGTTTGTTTGTAATGTGACATGCAATAAATAATATGAATTTGAATTTAGTAAGAAAAATAGGCGCGTAGTTGAAAACAAAGATGTCTATTCAGTTTGCTATAAATATCGCCTTGATAGCTGTGACTAATGAATCTTCGCTGCGGGCGTATTTGTTTGACAATATCACAATACAACAAGTAGCCGAGTCTGCATCCGATATGGCAGAGCCTGCCACAGCGCACGCGCGTCTATGCGTAAACAGTCGACCAAGCACATACGGCTTATCTTCCCACATGCTGCTAGCACGTAAACTATAGTCTCGTGTTACATTCGAAATCTCACATGAGAACCTAAATCTTATTATTTCATTTTTATTTGAACACTGTTATAAATGCTGTTCAAAAACAAATTATTACAAATAAAAAAACACTGGCCTAGAGCTATTAAAAGTTTCTGAAATGAGATCTTTTTCGTATTTTCAACACTGTTCTCATTTGAAGTAGATACTGGTTTAAATAATCAAATTTTATTTAGGATATTTGAAATTAAAACGCCAGTCCATGTTCTGAAAAATAAGATTTCAGGTAAATCTTATTTTTCAGGATATGCACACGGGTCAAAATAAGTCTAGTACTTTTAAAAGCTGTAAAAAGTGTATATATGCCTTATCATAAAAACTAAGATATAAGTATAGTCTATTGTAGACTGACCTTTACCTGCACATGGTGACAATAATATTAATATAGCTATAGAGCGTAGCAACTTAACTAAACGGACAGACACAGTTTCCTTTAAATACTGAAAAAGATATAATTAAGCACAAAATATACCTAGATTTCTTTATTTGTCTCTTAATTTATAAATAAATCTGATTAACGAGTATCCCCAATAAAACGTTTGTTATTATTAAATATTCAAACTGATAAATGGTGTGAGCGAATGCATGCAAATTGCTTAAATTATTAAAGAACATCTTGAACGTGAAAAAATGTCAACAAAACATCTTTCTTTAGCATCCAAATCGTGCTCTCTCCGCGAAATATTCAAGTTCACATGAAAACTGATACAATGTCAGCAGTATATTCATTACATAACAGCTGTTTGTGCTTATATCGTAGTGACAATCCCCAATTTCCCACTCAGCACTATTGTGTATCATAACGTCAATTTGCTGCGTGTCTATATGTGAACCCTGCTGGCAAGATTTTGCTTTCTTTCTGATTCCATTCATTCATGTCACTGTGGACTTCAAATAACAAGGTCACAGGTACTTTAATGCGAGCGACAGTGTCTGGTGACGATAAATCTGCTGACGGATAATTATGATTGATGGATTCAGTTGTGTCTACGTAATTATTCCCGAGGAGATCTATTTAATTACACAAATACATAAATCACACGTATATCACACGAAGCAGAAGTGTATGGGTGAAATAGGTGTTTAACCCACATTTGACCAAGTCCCATGTAATTAAGTAAGTGGTGAGCCAGTCGCCATCTATCGTGCAATTAAATGGTGGGAATGGTGGGTATGGGAAGACAAACCTGACTGCCCCCTTCACATGCATTGGACTAGGATGCATATGGGTGGAACGTTCAAGTTTATAAATTAATTCATTTTATTTTCATTTGTAATATTATGTCTACTAACATAGGTTAATAGTGTTTACTAACAATTTATATGGATTTTGTAAGAGATCTGAAATAAATGATTATTATACATACATACATACATAAATCACGCCTATAACCCCGAAGGGGTAGGCAGAGGTGAACTAGCACCCACGTTTCGCCAGTTATGTTAAGTCCCATGTAATAGGTGGCGAGCCTATTGCTATTAATCGGGCACAAAAGTCGCAGTAGGTACAAAGCTAGATGGTATAAGAGGAACGCTGCTGCCCATTCCTCATCACCGATTTATCCTTAGTCGCCTTGTACGACACCCACGTGAGAGATTTGGGGTGGTGACAATTGTATTCTGCTCTGCCGTCACCACACGGCTAACAATAATCAGTTTAATTGGATGCTTTAAATCATTGTAACATAGTTTTTACATTTTACGCGTTAGTTTATCAATGTCTCTTTCTTAGAGACCTCTCTAGATGCGATAAGACTCGACGGAATGACAGAATTCAACAATCTAAATGCCTTTGTACTATGTCGGAGCTAGCGGCCATGTTTGTGCGCGTACCGCGTTATCAGCTGCGCCTGCGCACCGACCAGCGATTAGCCATTGATACCACGAGGAAACAATACGAGCTATCTATCAGTCGAGTTAGGTAGCTATTAGATTCCGCTTTACCGCATACCTATTAGAGTTTCACGTTATTTTATCACAACCAAATGTCTTGAGGCGTAATTATTCCGTTTGAGGTTGGACACTAATTGGTTGCATCGCGATATCGATTGTTGTTGTCAGTAAAATTACAGTAGCTACGATAACAGCTCCTGTATTTGTTTATATTAAACTTATTATTAAGATTATAATTAAGAAAGGGTTATAGCTGGAAGGAGTAAATGGCTTAATGACGGACACTTAATTAATTTATCAGGGTCTCTCTAATACTCTCTATTATCTAACTAACCCCTATTTTAACATGGCAACCTAACAAACCAGCATGGAAGTATTATAAATAATAGTATGTTAAGAATACATTTATTTTATAACATTTGAGTGAATTACAGTTTATTATGGTTTAGCCGTGAAAAGGTATCAAATAGTTTGTAAGATATGGAATGTGAGAATGGATAATTATAATTAATAAAAAAACAAGGTTCGAAAATGCCTACTTTCATATCAGGGGTCACTATTTTTAGTAAAATTTGCTTTAATATCGAGCTAACACGCCATCGGGCGATGTTGAAAAAGAAAATGAAGTAGTTACAACTTTTTTATGCAAATATCCGTGTAGGTACATTTAATTTTCATCGGGGTTTTTGGATTAGGAGTCGCCGCGATAAAGTACCTGCGTAATTATAATCGTTGACTAAAGCCACTACAACCCTCGAATGACAAAACTTGTATTGTTTTAATTTACTCGATGACCTTTTTGGATATGAAACCAATAAATATCATATTTAATTTTGTCATTAATAACTAGTTTTAATAAAGTTTCGAAAATTCTTATTCTTCTTTCTCGGTTGTTGAAGTACCTACTGCGACATGGGTAAACGTGCCCGTTACATACATCACATGGGAATAGACTGGCCCCTTAGAAATGAGACAGAATATAAATAATAATAAATATAATAAATATTTTTTACACTCACACCTATCATCTAGCCCAAAGTAAGTAGCCTAAGCACTTGTGTTATGGATACTAGATGACGGACATATATTTAATATAATTATGTATATAAATGTTGAAAATATACAGCATAAACATATACACAACCATGACTCGGAAACAAACATTTGTGGTCATCACAAAGTTTGCCCCTACCAGGATTCCAACCCGGGACCTCTTGGCCAATGCCCAGCAATCTGAGCATTCGACCAAGGCGGCCGTCAAAGAATAGTTGGCGGAATGTGGGTGTTAACTTTTCATACGCCTGTTCTTACCCTTCGGAAATAAAGAAACCAGCATATATTAGGAAAAATATTTACTGCTTACGATATCTGACTGTACGAAGTAAATACAATTAACATAATATCAATATGAAATTGGGAAACCAACAAAATATTGCTAAACATAGGTACTTGATGAAACTTTAGGAAATATCCTCGTATTTTGTAAATTTCTCACGAATTTTCACTTTATGTTGTCAATCACTTATTCACAACAAATGATTGACGACATAAGTAGTAACGAGTCAGCAATTCGTAGCGCCGTGCGTTACCAGAGTCCCCGAGAGATGAGTGCCGTAGAGAAATCCTTTCAGGGAGTGCTAAATTGCAAGGCTCGAAGTCCATTCAATGTTTTCGCCTTATTCAAAACCAGGGGCCTACCGCCTATCTCGATTGCCGATGACAGCATATTGCAATGCACTGCTTGCGGCTATAGCAGCCATCCTGAATTTTTAGGCGGCACGGATTTTGTGCCAAATTCATACAAAATCATTCGGTAATCATTCGTTCAAAGCTATCGCTAATAGTTTAGGTACATTTGGTGCGAAATGACAGCATGACGTCATAAGCTTTTGCTTTAGCCATCGAGTTAGGCGGTAGGCCCCCTGTAACTGGAAACAGGGCAGGAATATGAAGAAGTATTAATTTGACTATGTTAGCTATGTTAGGCTGTGCGTTATTTCTGTTAACATGTTGTAGTTGCATTGTATTAAGTTGGTTATCAAACAAGGTTACGGTGTCCTCGCCGATATGTCGATGACGACATAACCAGTTCTTTTGTTACGAGTTGAAAAGAGCACGGAATGCAAAGGATGTGTCGTTATCGTCAGAGGCGCTGCTTCGAAAGGTGACATTGGTGGTTGGGCCCAACGGCGCCACCTGCCTGCGCCTGCGCCGAAGATAACGACCGAACCTAATGGAACGGCATGTGTCCCACCACTTACTTACCTACTATACTATTACAATTTATAACATTTGGGTGTTTCTTTGACGAAGGCTTAATGCATGTCTCTACACTGCTCAACAATGTCCAAGGATATTTTATGTACACCTATTTTATGTTCTATCAGCCTTCATTCTTATACTTAATACTGGCATAATTCTTTGCAGTTTATCAATAACTTACTTATGTCATCATTATGGTTATCATAACATTGAATACATTGCATAGAAATCGTCAGCATTTTTGAAATGATCGCCGATAGGTACTCATTAAGTTAAGTCAATAAAATATCCTTAGATTAGTTGATGAGTGTATGTCACCGGCACAGCACCAGAATGAAATGTTACCCTTTTTGTAATATTTGTTGTTAGTTACATTTGTCAACTTAAAAGAAATACTTAATAGAAAAGTTGGCACAAAATTTTCCTGCGGCACTTATATTACTTAAGCTTTACGACTAGGACCGTACCCACACTACCTACCTAATGCAAAAGAAATATCCACACCCAATGTCGTAATAAATTTAAAACACAAGTAGCTCATTTTAAATGTTTTGCAAGTTTCCTAGGAATAGTAGTTTTTAATCTCAATGACTGTGTTAATTTAAATGAACAAAACGCACACCCAGATCTAAAGGGAGCTATCTCAAAAAAATCCGTTTTTGACTTATGCTCACCACCGCATTCCTTAAATCACTACCTATCGACCAATAAAACAGATTTAAAAAAAATATCCACTATTACATTTGTAAAGCATACCTATATCTATTCAGAAAACTCCTGCAGTGTACAGGGATACGGTTATCAGTTTTTGGCGTTTTCTGAAACAAAGTACTTTTTTGAGTTGACTCTGTTTAGATCTAGGTGTGCGAAAACATAATACCTACTCAAATATATGAATGCCTATTTTCGTTAATTAGGTATAGACATTTTGCAGTTAATCATACTGTTTCAAATAGTCTTGTAATATAATGGTAGATTTTAATGCTAGTAAGTGTAGAATCTAGCGCATCTGTCAAATACGATAAGAAACTGTACGAGTATTAGCGCTCAGATAATGGACTACAGATTCGAGGTCATTGAACTCTTCCTAATTCTGTAGCAATTATCGTCCGACAGCCGGCGGACGGGACATTGTGGGCACAATGTGTGCACTTACGCATGCTCCCACTGCTGTTCTAAGTTTTAACTGATAACATACTTTTATTAATGGGCAAGCACTTCTGTTTAGCGTTAGTTTTTAAGACGAGTATAAAGTTACAAACACAGTACCAGGGTCCTGTCATATGAAAATACTTAAAATACTTAATTCTGTGGCCATAGGTCAGAACGAGATAAGTACAAATTCATTGCTTTACAGGACAATTTAATTATTAAGAAATTTTGAAAGCACTAGGTTAGCACTATATTAAATATGGGACGTACAAGAGTAATATTTTCCATAATTATAGTTATCCTGATACGACCAAATGAAATTGAGCATTTTTTTGGGGATTACATACAATTACATACATACATAAATCACGCCTATATCCCCGAAGGGGTAGGCAGAGGTGAACCAGCACCCACGCTGCGCCAACCATGTCAAGTCCCATGTAATAGGTGGCGAGCCTATTGCCATTTATCGGGCACAAAAGTCGCAGTATATTGCTAGGTGATATAAGAGGAACGCTGCTGCCCATTCCTCATAGCTGATTTATCCTTAGTCGCCTTGTACGACGCCCACGGGAGAGATTTGGGGAGGTGACAATTGTATTCTACTCTGCGGTCACCACATGGCACCACACGGCACGGGATTAGGTATAAGTACCTATATTAATAAGTCACACTTATTGAGCAAAAAATACACTTATCATTGTCTGATCTATGACCACAGAATTGTATTCTGCAATATAAATAAAACAAACTAATAAACTTATACTAAGTTCATTTTAAATTCACGATAAAAAGGATAAAGATAAACCTTTATCCTTTTGAGCATTTTACTGGAATTAATTATATTGTGTCAAATTCATAGGTACCTGCGTATTTAGAATTTTGTTTAATGTAGGTATTCCTATTTATTTTTGTTGCCTGTTGTCACGGAACCCATAAATCGTAAGTGCCTGTTTTCTTATTAGTTATAAAGATACGTATGGGAATGATCAAAATACAACAAACAGCTTAAAATTACATTCCTAATTCTTGTGCCATTGTTAGTTTTGACATTGTTTTCACTTATGAAGGTTCGGTCTGTTTTAAAACATTCGTGTACAATATTACCTTCTAGATATTTTATAATGTTTCTGCTAAAGATAGTAGTTGTAATAATATTTCTTTCTCCGTATCTCAATCAGATAGAAATTGTACTGTTTACACCAAAGAAACACTTGTGAACGCCGTTGGTCCTGGTAGTTGATTCGATACGATACGATTCGATACCCCCACAGCTCAGTCAGGGGCGTAAAGCCGCTGGTTCCGGTTACCTGGGGAAGGCCAGAGGCCAGCAGGGCTAGGCATAGCCACCGCCTGGGGAGGCAGGGAAATAGCGGGTGGGGGCAAAGGGTCATCTGGGGGAAGCCCTAAGGCCAGCAGGGTTAGGCGGTAATGGCAGGGCTAGGCACAGCCACCGCCTGGGGAGGCAGGGAGGTAACGGTGCGCGGTGCAGAGGGCGAACTGGAGGAGGGCGCCGGCCGCGAGTGCGTGAACTGCGGCGCGAGCAACACGCCGCTGTGGCGCCGCGACGCCACCGGCCACTACCTGTGCAACGCGTGCGGCCTGTACACCCGCATCAACGGCGTCAACCGCCCCTTGGTGCGGCCCGCCAAGCGGCTGGTGAGTGACACGCCCTTTGCGCAGGTGCCGACCCCGCGCTGCTCTCGCGCTTCTATAAGGACGGCTCCGTGCACAGGTGGATGAGCGTCGACGGCATGACGCGCGGCATCAAGAAGGTCAGTCGGTGGCGTGTAGGATAGTGCATGCTGCGTCTCACCTTTCCCACTGGGCTTTGGCGGGTTAGGGCTACACGCTACCGCTCCCGCTCATAGCGTCGACGCTCGTCCCCCCGTCCTGCCCCCCTAGCCAAGTGGCAAGTCTATTCGAACGCATACAAAAGTAGCTATTGACAAGATGGTCGCCAATTTGTTTTCTCTGTAATCGTCAGTTTCATACATTTGTATTTTATGCGTTTGAATAGATTGGCCACTTGGCTAGGCGGGCTGGCCTGTTCCGGCTGCTGGAGCTTACTGTATTAAATACTAGTCTTCTTCCGACCCTTTCTGACTTTGAACTGGCTTTTTTCTTCTTCTTCCTACCCTGTGCCCTATTCCCAGCTTATCTGGAGTCTGCGCAGTATGTTTCCTAACAATATTCTTCAAGCCATTCACTGCCTTTTGATTCATATCATTGATCACACACTATTTTCTATACACGATAAAATTGATGGAAAGGGCCTTGTCTGGAGACCAGTGAACGGACAGACAATTGGGATGACAACATTCCAATCCATACTCGCATACTGCTCAAGTTTTAGGTTTAGGTTTTACCTACACCGACCCTCTTTCTTTAACGCAATCAACCCGTCGTTTTATCGGTCCTCCTGTATTTCTCATTACAATAAGATTTCGAGCTGCCTCAGCCTAGTAAAGTAAATGAGAAATGAGCACTTAGCATTGGGTTGACAGAACGGCGCGGGCGCAGCCGGCGGCTATGGCTTCGACCAATAGGCGAAGGCCCCGCCCGCGCGGCCTCGCGTGTAAATAACGCATGCATTGGGAATTTATCGCCGCCGTCGAGCAGCATTTACATTAACGTAGATTGTAGCGAGGTGCCGGTGCATACGAATGGGCGAATTAAAGATGGCGTTTGTCTCTCTTTGTATCTATCAGGCCGCGAAGCACGGGACGTGGACAAATCTCCACGAGGAAATGAAAATATTTTCCCCTCGCTCCAACTCTCAACTAAATCCCGAGACACACTGTCAAGTGGAGAGAGATTTTGTCCACGTGCCGTGCTAGGTCAACAGCTTGTGGCGAGGCACGCTCAAGATGCACTAACAACCACTTTTTATTTCCACATCCACTAGTAGTGTTGTTTGTTTACGTCCTTATCTTCAGGTTTGTACGCCAATCTTTTATAATTACTTATCTGCTTGCTGTGTCCACTCTTCACTGAATTTGTAAGTAGTTACTTACTTAATCTGCTAGATATTGCATGCTAATTATAAAAATATTCATGTAGTTTTATACTACTGTGTGTGTTGTGTATATATTATGAACGATTTTAATGAAATTCAATTGCATCCCGCATAAAGACAATAATTTTTTGAAATTCTTTTTCTAACCACCAAAATCTTAGTACAAATTTTTCTAACATTTTAATGTTGAAATTAAAATCGAAAAGTTCAATTGGCCGTAGTTAAACAAAAAAAGAACCACCATAATTACTTCAGTTGTTGAAACTGATTAAATATTAAAAAAAATGTTTAAAGCTTTAATAACATTATTCCCTAGAACTAATGTTTACTTTATTTATCCTTAAAATAGACTGATAATTAACTTAACAACTTAACTTAACAACTACTACTACTTAACAAGTTAGAAAATCAATTTCTTTGGGTTGTTCCTTTCTGCTAAGTAAGTCCAATTGATTTTATACAACCTAAACTTGTTGTAGTAAAGCACAAAGATGATTGAGAAAATTTGACATTCTGTGTTTGTTTGGTGCGTTGTTACCTAAGTAGGTACCTACTAGGTAATCAAATAAGTATTATTATGATAAAAACTTAATCAACTTTCGTTAAGAAGAAAATCGATGCAATGAGAGTAGCGTGAGTCGAAGTGCTTTATACTTTATAAGTATTTACTTAGTATTAAACAGATTGTCCCCCGAATACAGAAACGCTACTAAAATTTTGAGCACTGCTTAAAGAGTTAAGTTAATACCAGTCAGAATTTGTACTTATGAAAAAACGTCAATTTTGAGTTTGACCAAGGGTACATTAAATGTTAGGTAAGCAGAACACTTGCTAGCGTAGTGGCATAGCGTGCTGGGCCTGCGATTTGGTAAACTAAGCAATGTTCGTTAAGGCCGTTGGATGGGTGACCAAAATTTTATTATCTCGAGTTCCTCCGTGTTTCGGAAGGCACGTTAAGCCGTTGGTCCCGGCTGCATCTGCAGTCGTTAATACCCACCAACCCCGGCTTGGTAACCCGCACTGGGCATGCATGGTGGGTTATTCTAGCTCAATCTCCCTATATTCTTCCATCTATGGATGGAAGCTGCGGGGGGTTGAAGAAGCTGCCCCAGCAGTGGGACATTAAAAGGCTGGTGATGATGATGATGAAGCAGGACTCAAACTTTGAGTAGTGTTTCTGTATTCGGGGATGTGTGACTCACTGTGGAGAACGCGTGGCTCAACGGAGTGTCGTGTTGCAGTCGGCGGCGAGGCGCCACGGGCAGTGCTGCACAAACTGCGGCTCCCGGACCACCACGCTGTGGCGGCGGAACAACGACGGGGAGCCCGTCTGCAACGCGTGCGGCCTCTACTACAAGCTGCACGGCATCAACAGGTAGCCGACGCGACACTTCGTAGGCGTGGCAATTCACGCCTTGTTTTTGAAAGACCTAAGCTTTTGGCCGTGAGGCCTTAACAGCATCTGCCGGGTTTTTGGGGAAGATGAAGACATTATGTCCTCAAGCCTTGCAACGAGCACTCCCTGAGAGGATTTCCGCGGAGAGCCTCGAAGGGCGCTACGAATCGTAGCTTGGAGCGCGAAAGGCGCGGCACTAGGAACCATTATTAATACATATAAATTATAGCTACATATGTTACGCCTTTCTCTCACAAGGGTAGGCAGGAAGAGATCACTTTTTTCCACTTGCTACGATCCTTAACATACTTATTTCTTCGTTTCATCCAATCTCTACTTTAATTGTCCTCATGTGTCTATATTAAATTAATGTCCTTTTTTCGTACTTACTTTCAATTTTAATATGAAAGATCCGAGGCTGCACTCTATTCGCTTCCGACATAATAATATAAATCTTTTGGTCACTCTCCTTTCACTCATCCCCTCCTCAACGTGACCAAACCATGTGAGCACCCCTTTCTCAATTCTTGTCATTAAGCTTCTTTTAAACCATACTAATCACACTATTATACCTACCGACAATCGATCGCTCAGCCTTATCCCTGCCATGCTCCTCAACGCTCTCATTTCTACTTACTACATTTATTCTACTTTCATGCTTGTTCTCCCATATCCAATTTTCACTTCACATGTCGGATCAATCTTGTCTTGTGATTTAGCGTCATCGCAAGTCTAGTGGAAACAGGCTGCCCTAGAGGTGAGGCTCCACAAGTTTTTAAAGGTCAGTTATTGGACTGATGACTGAAACTGTAACTATGACCTCTTATCCTCCATGCTTCGTAAAGCACGTTGACTTATTTAGTGCATATTATGAGGTGCCTACACGCAAAGAGTTGAATAAAGAGTATTGAATTGCACTTAAACTGTAACTACGTGTTTACAGACCGCTGGCTATGAGAAAAGACGGTATTCAGACCAGGAAACGGAAACCTAAGAAGTCTGGCAGTGGCAACAAACCGAACCAGGAGACAGTCAAGAAGGACGGGCTCAGCTCGCCTGGAGTAGACGGTAAGTTGACTCAACTCTTCAGTGTCATAATATGTACATACATACATAATTCACGCCTATATGAGGCAGAGGTGAAAAACACCCTATGTTGGCAACCCAGCATTAAAATTAAATGTATTTTTTTGTAATGGCAATTTCTGCCTTTGCCTCCTCTTTGTGACTACTTAGGTACAATATAGAGTGCGCGCCAGATAAGTCAGCGCGCGATGGGTGGCGCTGCTCGCTCACATTGACACTCTTGTACAAACAAAATAGTAGGCAGTTTTAGTTCCAATTTTGACCACGCGCAGACTTATCTGGCGCGAACTCTACACGCGCGCATTTCGTCTCTGATTTATTTCCAGCCCTTACAATACAGTCCACTCAGTTTATCTTTCTCAGTTTAGCTTTCGTTGGTGGTTTTACCTTCACCATTCGGGTGCCCCAAGGTGCTTATAGGTCTACGACGGGCAATTTCCGTTAGTCGATTTTACGACACCCCTTGGGCTGAGTCGGGGCTTGCACATTTTACGTTATTTTTTCGCTCCCAGGCCAGCATGCCCAGCGGCTAACCAGGCTTATTTTTATTTAAATTTTAATATTTAATTTTTTACTTTTATAACGATTTTGTTTGGAAAATGGTACCTAACCTACAATATGTGTGAAGTTGTTTTATGTGGTTTATGTGGATAGCTAATAAACCAGTGAACTATTGACAGAGAGCAAGCCGAGCGTGAGCGAGTCAATGCCGCTGGCGGGCGGAGTAAGCGGCATGAGCGGGGCAGGCGGGACCGCGGGGATCAAAGCGAGCGGGGCAAGCGGGACGGGGAGCCACTCGCAGTACCCGCTGGGACTGGCGTCGCCCGGCTTCCTGTCCAGTCCATCCCTGTTCAACATCAAGAGTGAGCCGAGCGCCGCCGCCGCCTACGAGTACCCCCCTGGAGCGCACTATCACTCCCAGCAGCATTACCTTCACGCACTCCAGGTAAACTCACCGGTAACCTACACTTAAATTCAAATACTTCATTGCTAACCGCCGCACGAGACGTCAATTAACGTTAATGAGTATTTAGTACAAAAATATGACAATTCTAAACTCTCTAGTCGCCAGTCGCCAGCTAGGCATCTGGCGTATGTGGGAATACGCACTAAACACTGGTGTCCCTCGAAACCTTTAGGAGGGGAAAGTCTGGGTTCTGCCGCGAGGCAATAGGGATAATGACACTAACAAAGAATCACTGATACAATTATTTATAATAATAATTTAGGATAAGGAGATTCGTTAATAGTCACTCGTTATCAGATTATACTTGTGATTTTATAAAAATAAAAGTAGAACTTAGCGTGGCGTCATTGTTTAGTTTTCTCCATTTTGACATTTTATTTGCCAATCAAATTCACTAGTTTAATATAGAAACTGGCCTTTTTACAGTATAGTGACGTCACACAGACGCCATTGCTATTTTGGCGAAAATTTTAAATTGCATTATTCAAAATATGTTTTTTCTATCAAAATCGAAAGTTTTTACAAAAATATAATTTATTTTGGATAAAGTAGACACGTAAGAAAAACATGGTGTAGTTTTTCAAAATTAGTCATCATGCCTATTCACCAGTTTGTCCTCAGGGATTCAATGACCAGCCTTAGCGAAAATTACTTAGTTTACGCAATCGCGAGTTTAACGCGCTAAGCATATCACCAATGATATGCTGCGCCACCGATCGCTATGTAAATAGTTGCGACCATGGGCTTGTTTCTTCGAAAGAATTAAAGAGCGCCATTGCTATAAATTTCTCCGCATAACCAACAACTATGTTAGGTATCTCTACGATGCAATAATGAATCATATTCATTGTCAGAATCCAACAGTATTGGAGTCTAGGTATTATAAGTCAAGCGTGCTTTACTTACAACATTTATTCAAGTTGAACTAATTCTCAAACATGTCGATAGCTTCCTCTATGAGTATAATTGTAAAATCCATGTTAAAAATTACAATATTAGCTTTAGCAGTCAATTTTATTTTACTTACAACATTTATTCAAGTTGAACTAATTCTCAAACATGTCGATAGCTTCCTCTATGAGTATAATTGTAAAATCCATGTTAAAAATTACAATATTAGCTTTAGCAGTCAATTTTATTTTACTGAAAAAAGTTAGCGTTGATTAATCACATAATGTATTACCTACTTTACTACCAGATACCTATACCTAAAGACGCATAATTCAATTAGGACTATATTAATAATTTTGAGTCATAACGATAAAGGTACGACATAACATCACGTTTCAATAACAATTAGGTAATAAATGGTCATTCGTTATGCGAGATGACTAAATAGTGGGACCATAATGTATCAAAAGAGTATTCCCACTATCTCCATGGATCATGACGATGGGGATAGTGAGATGGATGTGGCGGTTGAGGCAGCCTCATTTAATAAAAGTAGCCTACTTGGGTTGAGGTTCGACTCGCTCTTTCCCGAGACTTAGTTGGATATCCCGGTTGAGGCAGCCTTTATTAATAAATTAAAACAGTAGTACTTGTGTTGGAGCTAACTCGTCATTTCCCAAAACTAATTACACTTCTAATGACTCCTCTGGAGTAATCTCCACACACAGGCCTGAAGAAGAATGTTTCCAACCTAGCTCTAATGAAACGTGTCGTGTTGCAGTATGGCCTGAGCAATGGGGAAGAGGAGGAGGGCAGCGGGTTCCTCCACCAGCGCAACGTGACCGCGCACGCGAAGCTCATGGCGTCCACGTAGCGGAGGGCGCAGCCCCCGGGCTCCAGAGGACTCTTGCAATACGACCATGTCGCGTGGACTTCCACACCGAACACCTGACCAAGTGTTTACAAGACTGCCCACCTACACCAGTGGCCAATTTATGAAACTGTCGTATTACACTGAAAACAACATGGCGGCCGTCGTGTCAAATGTAATAGTTGTCAAAAATTTGACATTTGCTAGATAGAAACGTCGTATCGTATGCCACTTGACTAGGCCATCAGAATCTCAAAGGGTGCTCGCGAGTGATCTCTGTTTTAACAAGTATTCTGACTTTAATAGTAGTTTCCTACGACACAATGGAGTTACTAGACGGATCTCGGCTCTCTAAGGAATTAAATCCGTCGAGAGAAATTGTACTATGTGGTTACTGTAAATATTTGTTATAAATAATTGTACATTGTTCTTAAATGTAAGTACTTATTAGTGTGTTGGGCCGAGGGGGCTCCCCTGGAGGACGCCGCCGGCCGGACGCTGACTGAACTACACGTGCAAGTATTACGAATTATTATACCTTTAGCGTACGTACATTATGATACCACACTCGTTTCAAAGTTGTTCGCTTTTCACACTAGTCCCATCATCAATCTCATTCTTAAATAGTAATTCAGGAAATGAAAACTTTGTAAATATTTAGAGTTATATTTTATCAGTATTTCTTATTATACCCACAAACATATTAAACAATTTTTTTATAAGTGTAACTATTTATCACACTATCTCAGTCGACCACAACTAGTTAACAGGAACAATATGAGTTTAGTTTTTAAGCAAAATATATGGCATTTATTAAATAGTTGTAAATATTGTTTAATTTAGAAGAATTATTATATGGTAGTGTTAGATAATAAATAGCGTATTTTATACGAACAATGCACAGAATATATCACAGACTTTGATATTGGCTAACTTTTTGTAACAAAAATGACTATTATGTACAAAATGTAATTAAAAAGAAGACAAAATAAATTTATTGGAGCACATCGGTTGTTTTTATTTGGCGTGGGCGGCGAGCGGCTCTCCGGTTAGCCGGTAATAGCACCACTGCTCGGCAGCGGTCAGATTTTGTGCCCCCTTTGCCTCGTAGAAAGCCCGGGCCGGGTTCCACTCCAGCACGTGGAAATCTAAACGGGAACACCCACTGGTTGCAGCTTCCTGGAACAAAAGTTGATTCTTAAATTTTATGATCATCATCACCGGCTTTGCATGTCTCTGCTGCTGGGGCACAGGCCCTCCAAATTGATGGAAGAATATAGGAGAATCGGCCACAATCCACCACACTGACCCAGAGCAGATTGGTGGGTAAAGTTTATGAATTTGACTTAAGATCCAATTATTCGAGGAAACTAGTTGGCTAGTGGTGATAGACAAGTATCTATATTTATAGTAGATAGCAGTTAGAAACCATGTCTAGAATAAATGTTAAGCAAACAATAGGGTCGATTCTGACCATGGTTCTCTAAACCTAAGACTAATTTGACAACAGTGTTTCTCTGTCATTCTCAATATGGAATGAAAAGGAGAGACTGATCTTAAATTTAGTTTTAAGTTTAGAGAATCATGTCAGAATTGACCCTAATATTTACTATTTCAAACTTCTGCTCTGTCACTGTGGTTGGTACTTGGAAAGGTATCAAATGAAAGAGTTTCACAAATATCTGTTGTTTCATACATACATACATACATAAATCACGCCCATATCCCCGAAGGGGTAGGCAGAGGTGAATTCTCACCCGCGTTTCGCCAATTATGTTAAGTCCCATGTAATAGGTGGCGAGCCTATTGCCATTTATCGGGCACAAATGTCGCAGTACATTGTCAGGACGGTAGTATAAGAGGAACGCTGCTGCCCATTCCTCATCACTGATTTATCCTTAGTCGCCTTGTACGACACCCACCGGAGAGATTTGGGATGGTGACACTTGTATTCTACTCTGCCGTCACCACACGGCTATCTGTTGTTTCAACTTATACTAAACCTTACAGTATGCCAATTAAATTACGTAATAAATGTAAACGTTATTACATAAAGAAAAGGCAAAATGGCCATGCATTCCTTTCTAAAATGATGAGATCTATCAAGAACAGATGAAGAAAAGATATCCAAGTGATGGAAAAAGGATTATTTTACCAAATATCTGGAGGAGTCTAAGTGCCAGCAGGAATAGAATAGAATAGATATTAATTGCTATAACTGTGTACAGGAATAGGTGGTAGTATGGGGGAGGCCTATATAGCCTTTGGTCAGAAAAATAAAGGCACGACTATTTATTTATAAACCTACAGTAAGTCATATGATGCATTCAAATAGTAAAACTTGTACTTGTAGTTGTTACATTGAGCATAGTACATATTCCCAAGTTACATACAAATTTTATTCTAACCTTTGCAACAGCTTCAAACAATCTCTTTCCAATTCCACGTCGGCGTTCACTGGTTCTAACATATAAGTCCTCCATCATCATAGCTCTCCCCTCCCAAGTTGAGTAAGTAGGGAAGAACAGAGCGTAGCCAACTAAAGAGTGTGACGGACCAGTCAGTTCTGCCACCTTACAGTGAAATGCTGAAGGATTTGAATCAAATCCATCTCGTTCCAAGTCTATAACAATCAAACAATGCACAATAGGATATGTTTAAGAAACTAGTCTTGTAAATAACACCTAAATGTAGTCTACACACCTTTAATGGATAATTTAGGACCATTAGACATTTTCTCAAAATCAGCCAACTCCTGAAAATTTAAATTAAGTACAATGCCGTTTGCTGCCGTCTTGATAAGAAAAAGAAGAATACAATACAATAATAATTATTTTCAATCAAGTTGTATTTCTTTTTCCTTTAATATTCAATTCCATCCTTATCTTACATTTGTTTCAGGTAAAAATAGAATTATTGTAACAACCTGAATCATGTCGGCAACCGCCTTCATGTCTTCTCTTTTTGCACATCTTATGATTATTTCTTGATCACTATACTTAAAATTATCATATTGTGTACTCATTTTATGAGATAATGCTTGAATTCGGAAATTAGGAATAGAAATTAGGATTTGCAAAATGTAAACAAAAATAGTTACGTCAAAGCCAATGTCAAAATATATATTTTTAATTTTATTGTCTGATTTGGAGGCAACGAGATTTAGACAATACAGCCATGTACTTTGTTTTTAATTATTTCGGCAATAATAATAGGTAGGGGGAAAAGTTTCTTCGCATTTTTTAAGAAAATTCAAAACATTTTTTAATATAGTTTGCAAGGTCAGGACTATACGGCGGATGCATTTACACCTCCCAGCCAAACTCTCTTAATTTTTGCTGAGTGGCTAAAGATGTGTGAGGTCTAGCGTTATCATGATGAAAAACCACACCCCTTCTGTTGATTAATTCCGGCCGCTTTTTCTCAACTTCTTTATTTATTTATTTATTTATTAGGCACACCAACAACATATACATTAAACATTCGCTATAACAGTTTTTCTTATGTAGTAGACCTGATATACATGTCAATTACAGGTGAGCACATCATTCTTTGTTTTGAGCATTTAAGAAATAGTAATAGTAATCTAATTAACAGAGTTTAAGCAACATGAGTTGATTCAGTGAACTGAATAATTTTATTTTTGAACATATTATGGCTGTCGTGGAATATGTCTAAGTCCTGTATTTTGCTTTGAAGAGTGTTGTACTCTGTTAAAATTCTATTCATTGGAGATTGAAGTCCAAGATTTGTTCTGGAAGGAGGTCTTGCAAAGACTTTATTAATTTTATATCTTGGGTATCTATGAGGTACCGAGAGAGCGTACCGAGAGAGCGCGAATGCGTTGAAGTAGGCTACTGCACCGGACCTGACCATTTACAAGCTTATGGAGGAAACACATACCCAATAAGAGCCTGCGGTTGCGGAGGGAAACTATTTTGAACCTATTTAGGCGCAACGCGTATGGATTTCTGTGTGAAAACCCGCTGGTGCAAAAAGCAAGGTGCCTGGTAAATGCTCTTTGTATATTTTCAACACGCTGTGAGTGTACTGCATAATAAGGACTCCACGATATGCATGCATACTCAAGATGACTACGTACCAGAGAATTGTAAAGGATCAGTTTAGTTTGACTTTTATAACCCTTAGTATTTCTTTTTAGAAATCCCAGCATTTGGGCCGACCTAACAACTACTTTGTCTATGTGTGCGTTAAATTTAAGTTTACTATCAATAATGACACCCAGATCTCTTATTTCAGTTACTTCCTTCAATATAACACCACCAACGTCGTATGCTGTTTCTAAAGCCTTTCTTTTTCTAGCATATTTTATGTGAAAACATTTACTAGCGTTGAGTGTCATATTATTATTGTTACACCATTGTATGATTAGGTTGAGATCGTTTTGTATGAGCCCTGCATCTTCAAGAGTTTTCACCGGTCTGTAAATTTTAAGATCATCAGCAAACATTGAGATTTTACAGTGCTTGACTTGGTCTGTTATGTCATTTACAAATATTAAAAAAAGTATGGGGCCCAGATGAGAGCCCTGAGGAACGCCAGATTCAGCGAAATATGTTTCAGATTCATAACCACCAATCACAACATTCTGGGGCCTAAGCGTCAGATACGATTGGAACCACCTCAGCAGAGAACCTTCAAAACCAATTTTATTGAGCTTCTGTAAGAGAATTTTGTGGTCAACTTTGTCAAAGGCACTGCTGAAGTCTGTGTAAATGGCATCAACTTGGGAACCTTTGTCAATTTCTTCTGATAAATCAGATATAAAGGGTATGAGATTGGTTAGCGTTGAACGGCCTGGTCTGAAACCATGTTGAAAATCAGAAATTATGCTTTCAACATATACAGAAACCATTGGATAGAGGAGCGATTCAAATATTTTAGAGAAGCAAGAAAGTATGGATATAGGTCGGTAGTTTTTTATGTCTTTTTGTTGACCCTTTTTAAAGACTGGTACAACGCGAGTCCTCTTCCATACCTCCGGAAATGTTCCCGCCTCTAGAGAATAATTAAAAATTATAGTTAGAGGTAAAGCCAAGGCAGTGCCACATTTATTAACAAACAAAGACGGAATAGAATCAGGACCAGCTCCCTTAGAAGTGTTTATTTTTTTAATTTTATTTAAAACAGATTCTACATTAAATTTCGAACTAATAAAGCACTCGCTGTTGCGAATACCGAGGCTATTGTCGATGGTATTGGTGGAACGCAAAGAATATACAGATTGAAAGTGCAAGGCAAACAGATTAGCAATATCAACACCAGATTTAGCAACTGTGTCATTCAGTTGCATTTCTGCTTTAATCTCATCAGTTGTTCGCAGTAGAGTTCAGAATCGATGGTCCTGCCTGGTGGTAACAGCTCATAATGAATAATGCCCTTCCAATCCCACCACACACACAGCATCACCTTGTTGCGAGTTAACCCGGGTTTCGCCATAGTCTGTGAAGCCTGACCGGCCTTTGACCACGACCTTTTTCGCACGTTCTTGTCGTACGTGATCCACTTTTCATCACCAGTTATCAGCTTCTTCAAAAATTGTTCGGTTTCATTACGTCGTAATAAAGAATCACAAATGAGTACACGGTTCATTAGGTTTCTTTCAGTGAGCTCGTGAGGTACCCAAATGTCGAGCTTTTTTGTGTACCCAGTTTTTTTCAAATGCGCCAAAACTGTTTTGTGGTCAATTCCCAGTTCTTCAGCTATGTCGTAACTACTGACATGCCGATCTTGCTCCACTTTTTCAAAAATGGCATCCATTTTATCTGTAATAGGGCGACCAGAGCGACGTGCATCTTTGACATCAAAATTTCCGGATTGAAAACGCTTAAACCAAATATGTGCTACCCTCACAGAAACTGCACTAGGTCCATAAACATCGCAAATTTTTTTCGCGGCTTGCGTTGCATTTTTACCTTTTTTGTAGTAAAATTTTTAAATTTATCGAATTTCTTCATTAGATTCACTCATCTTGGCGGTACGAAAAACAAATGAAAATCACACATTTTCCTAATTTGAATTTGGAATTATGTTCTTTAAAATTGAAACTTTCAATGATACCAAAACCAGCCAGATACAAATAGTATAGCCAAAGAGATTTTATTACAAGTTTATACGTACTATAATGCGAAAAGACTTTTTCCCCAACCTAATATGAAAAGTAAAAACTTTTCAATATCTTTCTGGAGTTCTTGGTAACATTTTACAACATCTGTTTGCTCTGTTAAATGGTCGTTAAGAGCGGCGTCAATAAAAATACCCAACAAATCTAGCGACAGAATTCTTGATCATATTTTATTAATTAATCGTCAAAACGGTCACTAAAAGCAATTATAAAAACGATACCTTTATATTTGTAGCAACACTCCAATTAATAAAAATCATCCATTCGAATTCACACAGATACTACAAAATATATAATAACAGATGTTTATTTAATAACAGATTTCCAAGCAAGTAATGGTTCATCACCATCCCTTTTTATTTTCGAACTGCTGGGGCACAGACCTTCCATATAGATAGAAGATGAAGTGATATAGGGAGAAGGTTGGTGGGTATTAACGACTGCAGATGCAGCCGGTACCAACGGCCTATATTATAGTGCCTTCCGAAGCACGGAGGAACTCGTGAAAATTGTTTTATCAACTACATTGAGTTGATAATTTAACTACGCTGTAGGTATATGAAAATTGGAAATTACCCACAAAATAAAACCGCATTGTAAACTATCAATTATATACTGTATTGTTTGTATATTACAAATACTTATGTTTAACATTTTTTTTATATTTATGTAGTATTCATTCATAATTACACTTCAGTCTGCTTAACGTGACGTCAAAATAGTATAATATTAACCAAGAAGTAAATAAAATAAGAATACAATATTGTGTATTTGTTACGTCCGTATAAAAATATGTTATTCTGTAACACTACGTGTCTATATTTATTTATATAAACTCTAACATAACTCTGAACTAGACTATGTAACTATATTACAAACACAATGAAAATGCACGATTTACATGTTTAACAGTTAGTGTAACAGAAGTTTCGATAGCTAGGAATCCAGCTTTTCAACTTTTGACCTAACGCGTTTGACACAATAATATGCCTCAGCTTCTTCTCCCTGCCCTGTTCCCAGTCTATGTGGGGTCAGCGCAGTATGTTTTCTCTTCCATTCATATCGATCAGACGTCATTAAGATATCCACTCCATTTTGATACATATGATCCATCACACCGGAAAGGTGCCAGTGATGAATGAATGTATAGAAAAGAGACGGAAAAGACAATGCTGAGAGACAGATAACCGGAGAGCGATTGGGATGACGACATTCCAATCCATACTGCTCAAGGTTTGGCCTCAAACATTAAAATAATTTACAAATCTGAATTTGTTGTTTCTTCGGATCTCTTTAATTCAATTTCATAATTTAATACAAAGATTTTGGTGGTTAGAAAAAGAATTTCGAAAAATTATGATCTTGAGGCGGGAATGAGATCATAATTTTTCGAAATTCTTTTTCTAACCACCAAAATCTTTGTACTAATTTTTCTAACATTTATATAATGTTAAAATTAAAATCGAATAGTTCATAATTTAAGTTCAACAACGTTTTAGTAAATTAGTATACAATTTACTGGCCTCTAATACAGATCGTACAAGTATAAACATAGCCTCTTCTTATCTAGGTGTTCTTTTTATAGGAATAAATTAATAATATCAAGTTTAGTCTCCGTATTGTAAACTCATGATCAAAACAGCGTAAACAAAAATAATTTTAAGAAAGACTAATAAAATATTTAACAACATATTCCACATTATGAGTCTTCTTTTTCTGTAAAATAATTTCTGGCATATTAGTCTCTTTAACTATACAGCTCTGATATTGAGAATCTATTTTAAAATATATTGAGTTGATTATGATTTCATTGAGAAACTATCCGATCACAGGCAATTCAACTCCGGACGCTGCATCCTGCCTCTTTGCAGGCATAAAACAACATAACACACATAAATCACGCCTATATATCCCCGAAGAGGTAGGCAGAGGTAAAAGCGTAGAGCTTTAATAGTTCATCATTTATTTTTGTGTCTGATGTGAGTATGAATAAAGTGACTGACTCTCAGACAAATACTCCAGACAAGTGACAAATATATAGGGTAATGAACAAGTGTCTAGTAAGCAATGGGCTCCAAGCCTACTGAATCCCTTTGCTTACCCTTCCTAGAAAACGCAGGCGTGATCTATGGTCATGTCATAGACCCTCTTTTGTTCAACATTGAGTCAGCACTTTCGAGTATTCTTCTGCCGGCGTTAGATGAGTTAAATAAAGGTTATATAAGACTTCTTGACGGTTGCAAAATTAAAGCATCCTTTCAACAAAAGGTAGAAGACATCTCAAGAAACTTTGAAGCGTCTTTTCAATGATTGAGGTGTGGGTAGGAAGTTTTTGTGACTACTTTGTTCATCTCCGTGAAAGGCGACGGCCACGGCTGGTGGCTTTGTGAAGACATTGTAGTATTTGATCGAGGAGCGCTGCGGGGCTCGCCCACTGAAATCAGACGAAGATACAATTATTAAATTCCGAAAACCACATACATACATAAATCACGCCTATCCCACAAAGGGGCAGGCAGGGTGAACCAGCACCCACGCTGCGCCAACCATGTGAAGTCCCATGTAATAGGTGGCGAGCCTATTGCCATTTATCGGGCACAAAAGTCGCAGTACATTGCTAGGTGGTACAAGAGGAACGCTGCTGCCCATTCCCCATCACTGTTTTATCCTTAGTCGCCTTGTACGACACCCACGGGAGAGATTTGGGGTGGTGACAATTGTATTCTACTCCGCCGTCACCTTTCAAAGGTTTCAAATAAATCTTGGGATGTTGTAATGAACCAGTAGAATTTTATAAAACAGATAAATGCCTTAAACACGTAACAACATACATACATACACGTTACGCCTTTCTCAAACTTTAACCCTTGTATGCAGAGATCACTTCTCATTCTACCTATTTCTGTTACGTGTATATGTTTAATTTGACTGCCTCCAAATCGACTTCGGCGTAGTATCAGTTCTTAACATTTATCTCATATTTTTGTCATAATTACTTATTATGTATTAGATGTACGTACCGGCTCACTGCGGGAAGTCCGCGCGAAGGTTGAACTCGGTGTACGCGGACGACCACGAGCTGGAGCCCAGCGCCGGGCCTGCCGCCGCTGAGGGCATGCCGGGCGGAGGTCAGTTCGTGCCCAAATAGGGTGCCATCATATGCGAAATAGAGTGGCAAATTGTTAAAGATTTTGATGCTTAGAAAAAGTTCAAAAAATTATGGTCTTGATGCGGGAATCGAACCCGCGTCCACTGCAATCCGGGCAGGTGCCTAAACCGCTCGGTTAACCGAGACGATAATTAACTTGCCGAAGTTTCTCTAACCATTGCACTTCAAGTAATGCAAGCCAACGGATACCTACCCTCGTAATGGGGAAATAAATTTCTAGCAATCCAAAGCAGATATTTTTACAAATACCGTGCATTCGGTTAAGCTTAGGTTTGCTTTTCTAACATTTATATAATGTTGAAATTATAATCGAATAAATAAATTCAAGTCAAATGGTAAAACGGAAACACAGCATTTTTATAGAAGTTATACGTTATAAGTAGGAGTGCAGTTGTTCATGGCACAAGTGTTTTTACAATTAAATAGGAGTATGTCAACCTCTCTCATTGTTACGACAATAAACATTTTTTCATTTTCATTTTTCTTTTTCATTTATCGACATAAAAATGTCTCTCTAAATTGTGCAACTACAATCTGGGGTAACTAGCTAGCAAAACATTTTCCATTTGTACCCTTAACACGTGGGAGTTACAAGTAGAAAGAGAGCGAAAACGCTAGAAAGACTCACAGAGCTGCGCGATGAGTTTCTGCGGCGTGACGGGAGTGGAGCGGGAGTCCGAACTGCGCTCGTCCTTCGGGTCCGTCTCTGCAACGGCACAGCGGGTAGAGTTACTGACAAGATGATCATCGTTTCTTTGTGGACAAGCAATAAATTCACTTTCTTTCTGTGCTCTATTAGAAATAGAGGGAGAAATAAGTCAGAAAAATTCCATTGGAATTTTCAAAATCACCAGGGCAACTGTTGGCGACAGACACTGGCTAACAGCTATTTTGATGTATGTTTGTATTTTATTTGATTATTGTTTTTATATTTCTGACTTTAGTGATTGTCATTTAGATTACGGTAGAACATAGCAAATAAACGTTACGGCATAATTATTGCGTGTTCATCCTTTACAGCAACAATAATTTTTCGGACTTTTTCTGACCTCTTCGAAGAAATAAACAGGCGAGCATCAAAACTGGCGGACTTCCGTACAACTTTCACCCTCTTGAGGATAGAATTTCCAAAAGTTCTTTCTTAGTAGGTCACCTGCACTATAAAATTAGAAGTTCCTGTCAGTTTTTCTTTTTATCAAGTAGAAGTTAAAATGTTGCCTGAGCCAGCGATAAGCGATAAGACAGGAGTGCAGCAGACCTGGCTGCCGCCGCGCCTGCGCCTTGAGCAGCTTGCTCATGGTGTTGCGCGGCGTGGGCGGCGGCCGCTCCAGCGCGCGCCCGTGCACCGCCGACATGTGCCGCTCCAGCATGTACCTGCGCACGCACCACGCACCACCCATCACCCATCACCCACAGGGGCAGTGCAGGTCTCACCTGCTCACTTTTATGTCACTTACCCCCGAATACAGAATCTCCACTCAAATATTGAGCACTGCTTATAAAGTTAAGTTGACAATACTTGTCAGAATTTGTATGGAGAAAAGTAAATTTTGACAATAATTAAATGTAAAGCAGGACTCATACTTTGAGCAGCGTTTCTGTATGCGGGTTTCTGTATTACCTCCATAAAACCAAAGTTTGACAATTCAAAGGGTTCTATATTCATTTGCAGCTTAATATTATAGTAAGTTTTTTGGTTTGGTCACATCGAAAGGACAGAATGAAAGGAAAATTACAAAAATCATTATGACGTAAATGAATGAAGAAATGAGAAGGAGAAGGCTTAGGCGGATCTACCATAATCAAATTGAAAGTTTACTAAACAGTCGTTGATACCCACCAATCCGTAGTGGGCAAACATGGTGTGTCATGGCCTATTCTCCTAAGGCATATACCACAGCATTGGGACATTAAAAAGCTGGTGATAAAGTGTGATTAGATAATAGACGTGATCTATGTATGTGTAATCGAAGGTGAAGGAAGAATGTTTTCTACGTTATCTGAAGAATATTTTTAAAAGCAATTTTCAAATGTCCTCTCAAGGAAGCATTTAATAAATAGAGTGCGCGCCAGATAAGTCTGCACGTGGTCAAAATTGGAACTAAAAATCCGCATGCTATTTTGTTGGTTACTCATCTGGCGCACACTCTAAGACTGGAATTGGTAGAAGTAGCAGAGAGTAGCGAAGAGAGAGAGCGGAGAACCGACCTGCGCTCGAACCGGTCCGGGCAGAAGGCGCAGCGGAAGAGGTGCCGCCGCGGCTGAGGGACGGCCGCGGCGGTGCCCTCGTGCGACTTGGCGTGCGCCGCCAGGTTGTACCTGCGGACACGGGAGCTGACTAACAATGGCTGCTCTCATTATTGATTACGACAATTTAGGACAAGGAGACTTGTTAGCAGATTATACTTTATTAGTTATCTCCATTTTGACATTTTATTGGCCAATCAAATCCACTAGTTTAATAAAGAAATTGGCTTTTTTACGGAATAGTGACGTCACACACACGCCATTGCTATTTTGGCGTTTAGGCGGAAATTTTAAATTATTCTAAGCATGTTTTTTCTATCAAAATCGAAAGTTTTACAAAAAATATAATTTATTTTGGGTAAAGTACGTAAGAAAAACATGGTGTAGTTTTTCAAAATTAGTCATCACGCCTATTCCAATACTAAGACGTGGCTGTATGTACTCGAGGCCTGTGCTTATTCCACTTATAAAATCTAAGAAACTAAGCGAGTTTTTGGCGCGTTTCAGTGGTGTCAGTCAGCCAGGAGACGAGGCAGCTGAGGTCCACCACACTCCTATACCCCATTCACTTGGGCTCGAGGCAAAATGTAAACAATCTGGATGTGTCTTTTAATGTAAAATACAAAGATAAAAATGTGTTACACCAATAGATATTTCAAAGCAGCTAACAGTTTTATTTGTCTGTAATTGATGGTGTATTAAGAATACACGTTTCTTGTTTTTAAAAGCATTTCCTACTTCAAGATTGTTTACTATTTGTCTCAAGCCCAAGTGAAAAGGACCGACTCTAAAAAAACACTAAAAACATTACAGATATGATATAGCTAGCCCCTGCGGTTGAGGGTTCCAGGTGAAGCTCGAATCCATCTTTTTTCGGCCTTAACGAACATTGCTGTGTGTGTACACAGCAATGTTCGCTAAGGCCGCGGTCATTGGTGACCAAAAAATTGAGTACCCACCAACCCGCTCTGGGCCAGCGGGGACATTAAAAGGCTGGTGACGATGATGACGACCCTATAACGGTTTTCAAAATGCGACCGAGGCATTTCGTCATAACATTGCGTTATGGGCTCCTTTTTCACCCGCGCTATTGGCTACTTTTTTTTAATTCTCCCTGTATGTTTAGGGAAGGCAAAGGGTCTAGCCCATACAGCCATGTCTTTCGTATAATATTTTATCTGTATTCATATGAAATAATGAGTGAAATAAAATGAATTCATACATGAAACGAAATTAACGTTAAAATATGGGTGTCACACATTTTAACGCATGTATCTAGGGAGTACTTGGCGCGAATTGCATGGTGGACAAAACCACTTTCTAAAGTGTCTTTCACCACAACATCAAACACATAACAAGACTTATTTTCAATGATTCTGCACAATTGCACATCAACACGGATGCTTGCGCATCAAAACACCACTTTTACTGCACAAAATCCAAAAAAAAATCTGAAAGACACCACGAAACGCGCCACACTCTATTTTTTTTTTTGTTAAACTCTCCCTATATTTTAGGGGAGGCAAAAGGTCTAGCCCATACAGCCACTTTATTTTACCTCGCGCTATTGAGAACCCTTTTTTTGCTCACCTCTCCGAGAAGCGCTTGCCGCAGATGGCGCACTCGTGCCGCTTCTCGCCCGAGTGCACGCGCTTGTGCCGCTTGAGGTGCGAGCGCGTCATGAGTGCGAGCCCGCACACGTCGCACGAGTGCGGCTTCACGCCCGAGTGCGACAGCTTGTGCATCTTGAACGAGGACGTGTGGATGAACGACTTGCCGCACAGGTCGCACTGTTCAGCACCGGAGACGTTGCTCATTGAGTCAATTGTACATTGATTTACCGAAGGTGGTAAAACAAAGAATGTCTCAGACCGCAAGAATTTGAGGAATTTGCGATCTGGGGCTTTCTGTTTTATCGCCCGAGGTAGTTACTCAATTTCACGTCACCCCTTCAGCAGAAAGTGGGATTTTCCGTTGGCGTTGTGGGCGGGAAAGTCCACTTTATGGTCAGCGTGGTGTGTGGCATAATAGTACATTTATACGGGCACGGAAATCGCAGTATATTTCTAGATGGTATAAGAGGAACGCTGCTGCCCATTCCTCGTTACATTGTTACTCTTATTATATTGATGATCTATCTAAATAATATGTGAGTATAGTAGCAAGTGGAAAGAAGTGTTCTTTCCGAGAAGCGAACTCTACCGTTCCCTGTGGGAAAAAGGCGTGACTTATGTATACATACATACATAAATCACGCCTATATCCCCGAAGGGGTAGGCAGAGGTGAACTAGCACCCACGTTTCGCCAATTATGTTAGGTCCCATGTAATAAGTGGCGAGCCTATTGCCATTTATCGGGCACAAAAGTCGCAGTTCATTGCTATTGCTAGGTGGTATAAGAGACGCTGCTGCCCATTCCTCATCGCTAATATATCCTTAGTCGCCTTGTACGACACCCACGGGAGAGATTTGGGGTGGTGACAATTGTATTCTACTCTGCCGTCACCACACGGCAGTTATGTATACAGGGTTATTTTAAAAAACATCAAATACTAACAGCTAACGTCATAAACAACAACGTTTGTTTTATGAGTTTTAATATGACGTAGTACATTGTGCAGAATTATTTTTTTAAGTTTTTATTGTACTGTCGTGACATTTATACGTCTATGTTTCATTCATAAACGAAAGGACGACGCTACGCTAGGCCCGCTCGCTGCTTAATTCCGATGCATGTAGGTGTACATAGAGTTATTGACTTTTAGAGCGGTAAATTAAGTTAGTATTTATTTTTAATAAAAAATAAAAAAAAATTCACTCACACCTATCATCTAGCCCAAAGTAAGGAGCCTAAGCACTTGTGTTATGGATGCTAGATGACCGACATATTTTTTAATATAATTATAATATAATTAATTATATAGATGTTGAAAATATACTACATAAACATATACACAACCATGACTCGGGAACAAATATTTGTGTTTATCACAAAATTTACAGGATTCGAACCCGGGACCTCTTGGCTAATACCCAGCAATCTGAGCATTCGACCAAGCCGGCCGTCACTTTTGTATGAAAGTAAAATCTTACGAATCATCAAAAGTCGTAGAACATACATTGTTGCTTAAGATGTTAACTTTCTACTCCTGCGAGGTTTTTGGTGTTATAAAAATAACCCTGTATACTCACTCTGAGCATAGGTTACAACTAGAGCTCCCATAATAAAATAAATGGACCTGGTAGTTGAGTTTGCCGGTGTGGATGTTGTTGTGGCGGGCCAGCGCCCCCTTGGAGGGGAACAGCTTGTTGCACTCCTCGCACTTCCAGTCGCTGATGCCTGGAACCGACAATGGGAGAATTATGCATCCGTCGCGATAGCCATGCCATATCAACGGTATCTCAATACCTATTCTGTCACAAGTTAACTGTCGGAAACAGGCTATTCATATAAATTTTTTGCAGGTTTTTCGGTGCAGTATGTCTTTTGTCTGCCGAGACTTTTTGACTTTGACCAAACAGCCTAAACTACCAGGATTAGAAACTTCAAGTTTTGCATTGCTTCCTTTCATATTGTAGGTAGCTGAAAGTATTATGGAAGTTCGTCAGTAAGGCTGGTTAATTTAAAAATTATATTCTCGAGTTCTCCGCGCCAGTATATTTCTCCCGGAAGATGCCGTACCCCATGGGGGACGCCTGCTGTGGAGGTACCCTGGCAAGGAGTGCTCGACTGCGAGGGTCCGGGTCTTTCCCAAAAAACCCGGTAGATGTTGTAAAGGCCTCTCGGCTAACAGTTTTTTTTATGTTAGACAGGGAAGCTGTTGCCCTTCATCTCACCTGATGGTAAGTGACGAGCTTCACCTGGAACTCTCAACCATTGAGGGGCTGGTGGCTATCTTATCACACAGTGTCGGAACACAATAATGGTGTTAACATTATTATTATGGCGACAGATTTTGATAAGACAGTGGTAGTTACAACCAATCCGAGCACAAATTTGTACCCCCCTGGGGATCGAACCTGAGACCTCTGAACTACTACTAGACAACGAACTAGCGGTTGATTAGGTACTTAAAAAAAATTTGAGATGAGAGGCAGATGTCCACGTACCCTTGTGCAGTGCGATGTGGATGTCACAGGCCCTCTTATGCTTGTAGTGCGCTCCGCACACCTCGCAGATGTACGGGGGCTTCGACCCGTCATGCTTCAGTTTATGCTGCTCTAGTCGCACTGCAAAAGACCACCATCACATACACATAGTAATGAAATCTATTGTGCTGAAGATTCAACTCGTGACAGCACAAAAATTGACTAGCTAGACACGAATCGAAATTGTACTCACAAATAGGTGTGCTATATCTCCCAAGGGGTAGGCAGAGATGAATTCTCTCCGAAATGGGTAGCGAGCCTTATGCCATCTATTGGGCACGGAAATAGCTAGGTGGCATAAATGGTATTTTACATTTATAAACGGCAACCATATTATGACAAACAAAACCTACAGAATGCTCGAGTTCACCAACATGTAACTCATGCAATTAAAAGATACTGCGTAGTTTTTGACAGTTTTTGACAGTTCTTCCATACAGTAAAATGCCAACAACAGACGGTTTAATAATAATCACCTGTTTAAGTGTTGGTCAACTCAAGCCCAATTAATTGTTTTGTTTTCAAATGGTTTGTTTTTCAAAACCTGGCTATAGTAAAAGTTTTGGAAGATCATTAAAATTAGATTTGATTAATTGGTAATTAATGCAGATATTTAATATAATAATATTTCTGAAACTAACACTGATTATCTAGCTCAATGTAGGTAACGCAAGTACCAGCAACTAGTTGATGGATAAATTTTACCATACAGAATAATGATGCAGTTTTAGTTTTCATCTAAATAGGGCCCCAGGACTCCTTTGAATACTTTTTGCTATTCCTAATAGCTTTGAATTTGGCCATCCACAACCATTTAAAAATTCACTCTGTATATAATAAATATTGATTTAGTCAAAATATATCAAGAATGAAAAAATAACACAAGACTCACCCAGTGATGAGTATTTAGCATCACATTGGTCACATTTATGTATAATTCGCTCTCTTTTTCTCGTCACCTTTTCCATTGTGTTTTTAATCTTTAATAGTTTGCCAATGCGTTTCTTAGTTTTAGGTAATTCATCTTCAGGCATATAATTAGAGCTGTCTTCATCATTTTCAATTTCTACCTCAATTTTTGGTATTGCATCATAACCATTTTGCGAACTGTAAGATAATATTATGTTATTAGCTGTATACCAAAGTTGAACATGTTTATTCTCAAAGAGGTAGGAAGATATGTATTAACACCCAGATTTCACAAACTAAGTTAGGTCTCATGTTATAATGAGCCTATTGTCATCTACCAGACAGGTACTGCAAGCCATGATTGCTGCAGTCTATTTCTTCATTTACCACACTGCAATATTAAATTACATTTTGTATCACATTGGAAATAAGTAATACAAAAATAAACTATTACAAATGTATTGCCATTCTATGATAAAACAGTCTTTTTTTTAATCAAAAATTAACAATAGCAATTACTAAAATTTGTGTATTAAATGGCATTACAGTTTATTTCTTCCAACTAACACATCCTCAAACTAGAAATATACAAAAAATACATAATATTAAATTGTCCTCTTGAAATCTTAATTGCTTGTTGGCTATATGAGTACCTGTCATTGTGATCCTCTTTTTTAATTTCAGATAATGCATTAACATCGTCTTGAATCATGCCGTGCGCTGCAACAATGTGTGCGGCTTCTGCTGCTTGCCCACCTTCCCCTTGCAAGCCACATTCACTGCACTCCCAACTGAAATTATTATTTTAAATACACATCAGAGACCAATAAGAAATAATAAAAAAAAAATTCCATTTGAAATTTGCTTAAAATTAAAATTTCTTAAATATAATATAACAGCACGCTGCAAATGTAAAATCATTTTGATTAGAATAATGTTTTAAATTGTTAATATTTTGAATTCAGACTTCAATTCACTTACATATCATTATCAACTTGGGCTGGTTTAGATTTCATTTTACGTTTTCCAGAAGGAGTTCCACTTTTTTTCTTTCTTTTCTCTGGTTTGCGGTGTCTTTTCTTTTTTTTCAAAGCCAGCGGCTCGTCTTCCGAATCAATTGTATAATCATCAAAACCATCATTATTTGTTTCGTCATCATCTTGGAGTTGTACTTGATAGATTTCATTTTTCACTGAATTAAGTTTGATTGGTTGTACAGAGTTACAATCGAATAGAGGATTTTTGCTTATTATGGATTCAAATGTTTCTTTTAGTTTCATGTATTCCATTTCTGCTTGTTCCAACACATTGACCAGGTCGAGGCACCTTTTACAGATGTACTTGGAGCAGTTTGGCGCATCGTTCAGGCCACAATTGCTGAACTTGGATAGAAAGCTGTGCAACGATGCACCTGTGACCATAGTTTTGGTGCTATAGATATCGAACGAGTCCTGACTGCGCATCACGCACACTACACATTCGTGGGGTTCTGGTTTCACCAGCACTTCCAGCTCTTTTTTTATTCCTACCATGATATCTTCTTTCATTAGATTGTTCTGCCCGACTCGACTGTCCGAATGCATTCCCGTTTGGGACATGGTAGGTAAGATCTATTATATATATACTAGGGCACTCAACTAAGATAGCTGTATTAGTACTATATAAACATTAATTTAACATTGCAAACGATAACATTAAAACATTCATTATTTTAACTTGATTACCTCAAGTAGAGTTTGGGACAAAAAATACATATTTAGAGGTTTGACAGACAAATTGACTTGACGCGACACAAAGACAAACAAGCACAAACAAGACACTTTTGACAGTTTACTTTTTAAAATATCTTTACGACCAACATTTCTCTACAGTGCGGCTATGAATTTGTGTAAATATTTTAATGTGTGGTCAATACTTATTAGAAATATTAAAAATATAAAACAACAGCATATTAAAATAAGATTTCTGTATATGAAACTTAAAACTTCATATAAAAGCCTATATCCCCAAAGGGGTGGGCAGAGGTGATAAACACCCACTTTTCGCCATAGGTCACATGGAATAGTTGGCGAGCCAATTGCTATCTATCGGGCACGTAAATACATATTTTATACCTATAAGATTACTCATCGATGTGTTTACCCTTAGTCGCCTTGTACGACACCCACAGAAGAGATGGGGGTGGTGACAATTGTATTTTACTCTGCCGCCACCACGCGGCTGAATTTACTATTTTTTTACAGCCCAAGGTGGATTGGATTGTGATACTACTACTATTATTATGTTATTCCTTGGCCGTGTGGTGACGACAGAGTAGAATACAATTGTCACCACCCCAAATCTCTCCCGTGGGTGTCGTACGAGGCGACTAAGGATAAACCAGTGATGAGGAATGGGCAGCAGCGTTCCTCTTATACCTACCACTTAGCAAAGTACTGCGACTTTTGTGCCCGATAAATGGCAATAGGCTCGCCACCTGTTACATGGGACCTGGCATAGTTGGCGAAACGTGGGTGCTAGTTCACCTCTGCCTACCCCTTCGGGGATATAGGCGTGAATTATGTATGTATGTGTCCTTGATAGCGTTGAACAATTGCTGAAGATGACATAAAATTTTAAAATTACTTTTCAATTAGTAGTCAAAACTGCGATTTCTGTGCCCAATAAATGGCTCGCCAACTGTACATGGGACCTAATCTAATTGCGAAACGTGGGTGTTAGTTCACCTCTGCATTCCCGTTATTTATAAATGTATGTAAATTTCAGGTGAAGTCAAAGAACTTGTTATTTAAAATAAGCGCAGAATGCAGACCACACCACCCCCGTTGACCTAGAGAGGAGCTTCTGTGCGTAGCGGCTCGGGCAGTGGGCCGTGGCGCCCCCTCCCTACGCGCCGTGACCCGGCCTCACCTCACCCGCCACTCTCGAGCTAACGGCCATAGACAAAGCTACCGCCTAACCGCCGGCATCAGTGCGCGCCAATTTTGACACCCGTGGACAAAACTTTTTCGTACACTTCCTGCGTAGTTTGTGAACACTCGAAGTGAAAATAAAGTTAATTTTAGTTTCGAAGTGACAGTGCGTGCGTTAAAGCTTTGGAGTTAACGACAAGTCTGATTGTTAGCTACTGGAATTTACAATTAACTAATTGGATTCATTCAGGACTTTTGGCACGTAAGTCGTTAAATTTGAAATTTATTATTTATGGCCAGATTGCACTACAGCATACAAATACAAATATCGGTCGGGAATCGAACCCGCGTCCACTGCAATCCGGGTAGATGCCTATACCACTCGGCATACAGTTTTCTTTGTAATAATTTGTCTAACATTTATATAAATGTTCAAATAAAATAAGACTTGTAGGTATACTGCTAAAACTTGTATTTGGTAGAGACATAATGTTTTCTTATATTTGCACGAGCACTACACATTTGAAATAAAACAACTTTTACGGATAAGACTCGCGTATAATTTGGTGTTTGGCATATTAATTATTTAACCCGACGTTTTGATCACTTTACAGTGGCCGTGGTCACGGGAGGACTAAAAAGGCATGTTCATGCCTTAGACGGACCCAACCATTATTTAAGATTTGACAAACCGCAAATTCTAGCACAAGAGAAACGATATATACCTAGAATGATACGTGAAGCTATTGAAATCAAGAAACATCCAAACTTCAATAGGGATAATGGTTGGAACATACCACCTGCTTGGGACCCAATTATTAGAATAATTAAATCCCAACACCGTCCTCATACTGCCAAAAACAATGATACTGTAAGCTCTGTTTGTGTAAATCGGAACACCTAAAATATCAAATATTATGACGGTAGTAAATTATTACTTGATTGTGAGGACACCTGTCATCTTAAGTCCCCCCGTGACCACGGCCACTATAAAGTGATCGAAACGTCGTCGGGTTAAATAATTAATATGCCAAACACCAAATTATACGCGAGTCTTATCCGTAAAAGTGGTTTTATTTCAAATTTGGTAGAGACTTTGAAACTGTACACTATATATAATCTTTTGAGGTGCTCGATGGCAGAGTGGCTTAGGGACTTGGGCCTGCCATTGCATAAACTAAGCAATGTCCGCTAATGGATGACCAAAACTATGTTATCTATAGTCCCCCGTGCTTCGGGATGCACGTCTATCTGCAGTTGTCATTACCCACTGATCCTCGCTGGCTTAAGATTATGACCCATTTTCCATAAAATTATATTCCTCCATTGTAAAGCCTGTGCCGGTACACATATTACAGGGTTGTTGATGTTGATATTTTAAGAATGTCTTGTACAGTCTGTACAGATTTGTCATATCGCATCACCCTTTGCGAATTCACCATTGATTATCATTACACCTGTAAGTTATATTTATAATGTAGTAGCAAATAAGTCCCGTGTAGTCCTGACATTATTTCACATATCCCTGGACGGTTTTCGGTTGAGTGAGCAAGGGTGCGACCGACTTCCGTCGCGCACGTCGCGCACCCTCCTCTGCGCGCACGCAACCTGAGCCGAACGAAATTTCACCTTACACTCTGATGGCTATATTAGTCGTACGATGCCGGTGGTTTTAAATATTAGTATCATTCGCACTAAACATAAACACAAACATAGCTCACGCCTATATATCCCTAAAGGGGTAGGCAGAGGTGAATTAACAGATATTAGTATATAAGTTCATCACTTTTCTTTACACTCACAATGCACACCTGTGATAGGTGATTTATGAATATTACCTACGTCTGACTGATATGAATGTAAGAGGAAACAACTTGGAACAAGGCAGAACGATTATTATGTATATATTATATTATGGATATACTTAATAGGTTTTAGGTACTAGCATGTAATTATGGCATAAATTCAGGCTCGACTTTTCTTACTTCACAAGCGTTAGTCATAAATAAGCTGTGTTATGTTATGACTCATAACTGTAGCCTTATTAATCATACCAGCCCGGCTAGCAAGCATGACTACCGAAACACGATATGATAAATCCATTTATAATAAATAAATAATAAATAATCCATTGTTTTTTGACTGCTTATATTCGACGGATCAAAGGCCCTAGTTCAGATCAAAGTTTAAGATACTGAAAAATAGCTATGCTATTACAGAGAAAAATGTAACTTATCAAAAAAAAAAACCAGTTACCTACTTATTACCGGCTCAAACAGATTTCAAATATTTCACTTATAAGTCGGTGTATTTTACTTCTGTTATTTTTTTTTCGCTTTCCACCCTATCGTCTCAAGATTTTCCGAAATAGCTCAAGTATTCCACTGTTAACAACGGGTAGCCACAGATGCCCATCTGTGGGCGCCCGCCCGCGAAACCGAACCGTTCTCCGGATACAATACGAAAATTCATTATTTATCTATAGGGAAAAAAACTCACGATAAAAATTGCATCAAATCTTAAATTGGTAATTATGCTAATACTTGTTGATCGTCTACTGAGAAACCTGAAATTTTCTTTTATTACAAAAGACAGTTTTTCCAGATGGTTTTGAATTCGAAGTTATGATAAGCTAGCTTTCGTTTAATTTTAGCGATGTACCTATACAAAAGCGCTAAAAGGCTTCGATTAATGCAGTCTCTACCATCGGCCTCCGAATAGATAATGATTATACATTTTAATGGTGATTTTTTCTTTAGTACATACATACATACATAAATCACACCTATAACCCCGAAAGGGTAGGCAGAGGTGAACCAGCACCCGCGTTTCGCCAATTATCTCAAGTCGCATGTAATAGGTGGCGAGCCTATTGCCATTTATCGGGCACAAAAGTCGCAGCATATTGCTAGGTTGTACGAGTATAAAAGGAACGCTGCTGCCCATTCCTCAGCACTGATTTATCCTTAGTCGCCTTGCACGACACCCACGGGAGAGATTTGGGATGGTGACAATTGTATTCTACTTTGCCGTCACCATACGGCATTTTTCTTTAGTAATAAAATAAAATATAATTTTGTCTCTATAATGTTGTCTCAGTATGCAGGAACCTAGTTTTAGTATTTAAGTCAGTGGCGACGACATGACTGTGGTGACGGCAGAGCAGAATCCAATTATCCCGCGAGTGTCATACAAGGCGACTAAGGGTTATAAGTAAGATAGCAATGAGTAACGGGCAGCAGAGTTCCTCTTAAGCTACCTAGCAATGTACTACGATTTCAGTTACATTGCTAGGTGACATAAGAGCTCTCCACCTTTTACATGGGACCTAACCTTATGCCTGGGTAGGGGTACAGCCAGCTCTCGAGAGCCCTCCGACGTCGGAGCGCCATCCGTCGCGGGCCGCCGCGCCTCACTCGCTCGGAACCGCCTTACTGTACCCGCGCTGCACCTGCGCGGATATTTGACGAGCAACGGGAGTTCACATGCTCTACTTCATTATTGTAATCGGCAATAAACTATCCATGATCTGCACAGTCGTTAGAGCCTTCGAACCCGTATTGGTTCGCCCTGATAGGGACAGGGAGGCCCTCTATTCTTAATTATATCGCCAGGGAAGGCCCGCTGCTGTTGGTGCTACAATACACTCATTCGTGATCTATCAGCCTCCATTCTTATAACACTGACATATGATTTGCAGTTTTTCAATGACTTACTTAATAATCATGGTCATCTGTCATTCATAAATTTGAATAAATTGCATAGAAATCGTCAGTATTTTTAGAATGATCGCCGAAACAACATAAAGTAAACTCAATAAAATATAAAATAAAATCCTTAGATAAAGTGGATGTGTGTAGTAACGCCATTACTATTCCCCATCACTATTTTAACTTTTAACCGTTTCTTGCCATGGTGATGGCAATTTATGATATTCTGCTCTGCTTTACCAAAAAAAGTTATAGTTACTCGACTAAAATGTTACTCATTGATGAAATTGGGATAGTCGTTCAAATGTAACATTTTCGAAATTTATTATAGTTTCTAGAGTTCTACATTTTCACAATTTCTTCTAGATCTGAGGATTCCAAAGAAAGTTTCCCGATAATTTTACGACATCGCACTTCTGTTCTGAAATCCCCGTATGGCTATAGCAAACATAACAACTTTTAACGCGGCTGTGGTGGTGTAAAAAATAAACATAATTATTCACATAAGTAATTAACGCGACTCGTGTGACAAGAAAGTTGCTGTCCGTATGGTTAGCTTAGCAGTAAGTTATAAAATATGTAGAGCACAGTAAGACTTGATCATACTTAAGGTTTTACTCATGTTAATTATTGTTTTAAAATAGTCCTAAAACAAAACCAATAGGAGCCACGCCAAACTTACTCTATAAATTTGTATTTGACGCCTTGCGTAATGTCACAGAAGCGTTCTTTCAATCCCTAAATCTCATCCTCCGGAGGCTCAGTTCATACCGAAACTTGGTTTTGATAGGAGACATAAATATTGATATCTGCCCTTCCAACACTGATCCTAATTCTTCTGATTATTTGAATCTAACTGCAGTACTTGGTCTTCTTCCTTCTCATACCCTACCTACTCATAATCGTACTTGTCTTGATCACATCTTGCTTAAAACTACTTATCCGGCCATTACAGTTGTTGTTGAGTCAACGGTTACCGATCATTCTGCCATTGTGTTATCTCTTTCACTGAAAATAAATCTTCTTCTTCCCAAAACTCTTTGTAGGCTAAACGAAGAGAAATTAACTTCCAGTCTTTTGAGCGTTGACTTTAACAGTATATACAAGCTAAAAAATCCAAATCAAGCAATGGAAGTTTTTGTGAATACCTTGAATTCAATAATCACAAACTGTACAATAACCTTTACTCCTTCAAAAAGACGGACACTAATCAAACCTTGGATGACTCCAGGTCTTTTGAAGTGCTTAAGAAACAGAGATAACCTGTACAGAAAATATAAAAGGTCCCCTGAAAATGAAATTCTTAGAGTCACCTATAAGCGCTATAGAAATTTTTGTAACTCCTTGATAAAAAAGGTAAAGCGCGAATTTGAGAAACGCGAATTTGCATTAGCAGGGAGAGATCCTAAACGTGTTTGGGGTGTTATTAGGGACGTGGCAAATATCGGCTCAAGAACAGCACCTACCTTTGAATTATTGAATTTGAGACCTAACCCATTGCACTCAGCACTTGAAGTAAATTCCTACTTCATTAATGTAGGAAGAACTCTCGCTGAAAAGTGCCTTCAAAATTCTATTGAACCTCTTCATAATAATCCAGACATGACCCTCTATTCCAACTCTAAGGGCTGTTCTTTTGTTCTGTTGAACACGGATGCAGGTGAAGTTGAAAGGATAATTGTTTCCCTAAAAGCTGATAAGGCTGTTGGTTTGGATGGTATCTCAGCTAACTTCTTGAAAAAATACAGACATCTTCTGGTTCCTCCATTGACCTTCATGCTAAATCTTTGTTTATCAACTGGCATTTTTCCAGATGTACTCAAAAGAGCTGTTATTCACCCTATCTACAAAAATGGCGATCGGAGCAAACCCTGTAATTATCGCCCTATTTCTATACTACCATCTATCTCTAAAATTTTAGAGAAGATTTTGAACTATAGACTCACAAATTATCTCGAGTCTAATGGATTGTTATCGAAGTCACAATTCGGTTTTCGTGCAAAAAAATCCACCACTGACGCTCTGCAGGAGGTAAACAACTATATAGTTCACAACTTGGATGGGGGTAGGAAGAGCTTGGCTATATTTTTGGACTTGGCTAGGGCGTTCGATACAGTTTCGATACCACTGCTGCTGGCCAAGCTCGAAAGGATTGGAATACGAGGTAATCAACTCTCCTTATTTACTGATTACCTAGGTGGTAGAACCCAATGCGTTAAATTAACTGATAAGGTCATTAGTTCTGTTTTGCCTGTCTCTTATGGTGTTCCGCAGGGCAGTATCCTTGGCCCTACTCTGTTCCTTATTTATATCAACGACCTTTGTGATCTCAGGCTTCGAAATGGTAGTGTAGTGGCATTCGCAGATGACACAGTTTTACTTTTCTCCGGGAATACTTGGGAGGAAGTTTTCATGCACTCCCAAAATGGCTTCAACAATGTATGTGGCTGGCTGAGTGGTAATCTGCTGTCGCTAAACTGTATGAAGACTAAATATATGCCTTTTGCCATCCGAAATTCTTCTCTGCCTTCTGAAAATACTTTTAGTATAACAGCTCATTGTTGTGGTGGAGTGAATGCGACTAAATGTACTTGCCATGTTCTCGAAAGCACAAACTGCATCAAATACCTGGGCGTCTTAATTGACAATAATTTGACTTTCTCCTTCCACATTAAATCTCTCTGTGGAAGAGTACGAAAGTTAATTTATGTATTCAAAAAATTGCGACATGTTGCTGACATGGAGGTCATCAAAAGTGTTTATTTTGCTCTATGTCAGTCTTTGTTGACTTATGGGATTGGGGTGTGGGGTGGTGCTGCTAAAACACATCTCATTGACCTGGAACGAGCCCAGCGGACTATATTAAAAGTCATACACTTTAAACCTTTTATCTATCCTACAATAGATTTATATAGAATCAGTAGGGTTCTTACAGTTCGTCAACTTTTCATTCTTCATATTGTACTGAGGCAGCACGCTATTACTGAGCCAGGAAATAAGAATGACGGTCGGCGTAGTCGGTATTACCGCATAGCACAACTAGATCATTGTAATACAGCTTTTGCAGCAAGATTCTCTAAATTTTTGGGGCCCTTTTTGTATAATAAACTCCATGCAAAACTCTCTATTCTCTTGCTAAATAAGTGGAAATGTAAACACAAACTCAAAGAATACCTGATGACTCTTTCTTATTCAGACACAGAATGCTTATTGCAGGCATTGCGTTGATGCACATTATTATATATTGTCATAATGTTATATATAATATATTTCACAATTATATAAATGTAAATTTATGTATTTGTCTTTCGGTTCCCTATATTGCTTTGACCACTTTGTAGTTTTTATTTTTTATTTTATTTTTTATTTAATTATATTTTGTTAAACTCTATAGCATTCCTATTTGTCATAAAATGGACAACTATGATTTTTTTCTCAAATACGATTATAAGCGTTTTTGTCAATAAATTCCTTATATTGCTATATCCTCTGTTAATTCTCTGATTTTTTTGTTATTTTTTATTTTATTTTTTGTAAACACGATAGCATGCTCGTGTAAATTGTGGAATACATATCAACATAATATGTGAAATTGCTTAGCGAAGTCTATCAGGATGGGGGGGCCTGGTGACCTGTAACACGGGTCTGCGAACCTACATAGGCACCAGACTCCCACGAATGACATTAATTCTTAAGCTACATATGAAACCCTTCTTTTGTAATGTTGTTTGTGGTGAGATGAATAAATAAATAAATAAAAAAAAAAAAAATAAATTTATGTATTAAGTTTTTTGGCAAAACCCCAAAGAGAGTCGGTGTGCAGGCAGCCGGCTGTAAAATCTAAGCCAAAAACTTGAGCAGTTTGGATTGGAATATTGTCATCCCAATCATTCTCTCCGTTTATCGGTATCTATCACTAGCACCTTTCCGGTGTGATGGATGGATGATATGAATCAAAAGGGAGCGGATAGCTTGATGGCGTCTGACTCATATAAATGGAAGAGCAATACTGCGCTGACAAGAGTAGAACACAAGTGTAATCCTATTCTACAGTTACAAGGCGACTAAGGTTTATTTCTGAAAAACATACATACATACATAAATCACAAGCGAGCCTATTGCCATTAATCGGGCACCAAAGTCGCAGTAGGTATATAGCAATGTGGTATAAGAGGAACGCTGCTGCCCAATCCTCATCACTGATTTATCCTTTATTATTTCTGAAAAAAAGTGAAGCAATATTCACAAAGGTCGTTTATTGGAGTTTACTATCTGGAGTTCCACCGTTCTTTGGAAGGCACGTTAAGACCTTGCGTTATGGCCAGCTCGTATGTAATTGTATGTATGGGGGAAACGTTGTTCTCCTGTGGTGAGGACATTTAAAGGATTGTGGAAGTAAAGCTACGTCAGCATTTATTTGTAATGGCAAGAAGGCAATGCGATGACGAAAAAGAACCTCCCATTACCAAATACCAATACAAAATACAGTTATTGATTGGAAGCGAATTGATTATAATAGCAGCAATAGTTTAACCGAATGTTGCCAGCTTTCACTAAAACAGAGCGTGTAATGAAGGAATTATCGTTAGTGGAACAATAGACGATTTACACCACACCGTTCTCCTACTACTATTATAGATACTTTTAAGTGTTATTTTATTTTTATTTTATGAAACCTTACAAAGTTGCAATTTTATTTGTCTGGATCCGACTAGATTTTTAAACTGCTTTGTGACGGCAGAGCAGAATGCAATTGTCACCACCCCTTATCTCTACAGCGAGATTCTTACAAGCCGACTAAGGATAAAGCACAGATATAACAATTTAGTTTAAATTGATATATCTTATGTTAATTTAATAAATATATATAAGATAAAGTAACAGATGAGCAATGTGCAGCAGCGTTTCTGTAGCTCTATGACTTAGCTACAGTAAAATTGAAGTACATATAATAGATTTTTAGGCCAATCCTTCGTCACATGGGAACTAAAATAGTTATTTATACATTAAACTATAGACATCTTCTCTCTGCCCTGTTCCCAGTCTATCTGGGGTCGGCGCAGTATGTTTCCTCTTCCATTCATATCGGTCAGACATATTCAAGCCATCCACTCCCTTTAGATTCATATCATCCATCACACCGGTGTGATGAATGAATGTATAGAAAAGAGATGGAACGGACCATGTCGAGAGGCCGATGAACGGAGAGAGTGATCGGAATGCCAACATTCCAATCTACGGCCGGCCGCCTGCCTGACACCAACCCTCTTTGGGTACGCTGTTGTTGGTGGTTTGCCCTCCACCATTCGGGTGCCCAAGGTGCTTATTGGTCTACACCTGGCAATCTCCCTTATTCGACTTTTACGACACCCATGGGATGTGTCGGTGCTGGCCTATTCTACTTTATTTGTTTGCTCCCAGGGCAGCATAGAAGACATGATACTATAGACATAAAATATACTAAACTAATTACGTTCTCTACAAAGTGAAAGAAATACTCTTTTTGGTCACAATTTTGCTATAATTTACATAATTTCAAAACAATTATAACGGCTATAAGATATTAGGTCATGGGAAAAGTCTTTTCGCTTGTAGTTTAATGACATTAAAATGATTCTGTTTTTTGATAGGTTATGTATCCTTCAAAAAAAAGAAACAAATTAGTAAAATTCTGTTATGCTGCTATTAATCATTTGTTTTTCTTTCAGTGAAAATGAGCGAATCTAATGAAAAAAAAGATTGACTGTGTTCGCCTATGACCATATTACGCAATCGAACCAGCTTTGATTGATCCATGAAACAATAGTCATATGTAAATGTAACGTAGAAAGCGAGCCGTGAGCCACGGTTTTGGCGCACTTTTTCCGCTTTCTAAATACGCTCAGATCTCGCAGGAGCGAGTGAGTCTGACGCGAAATAAATTAAAACAATTAATTAAACAAATCTGTACTCATGTGGTGACCGTTACCGACCGATGTTAGCACTGTGGTGACGGTAGAGCAGAATACAGTTGTCACCACCCCCATCTCTCCCGTGGGTTTCGTACAAGGCGACTAAGGGTAAAGACCGAACCTAAGAATAAACTGCGATTTATGTGCCCGAAAAGGCGTGATTAAGACAAGCACAGACAAGCTAAAGACAGCTTTATCAATTTAGAATTGCAAAACAAACACTTAACTAAATTAACTTGAAGATTACCAATTTGGCTGGTTAACATGTCATTAAAAAGGTTCAATTTCAAAAAAGAAACAAAAATAAGTGAAATATTATTTTCCTGCTATTTTTCATTTTTAATTTATTTTTATTTTTGACAAAATGAAGAAATTCGATACATAAAAAAAATATATGAAAAAAGGAAAAAAAATGTGACATTTATTATTCACGACAGGCCGATATTTAGGCGTGTTTTAGACATCAACGCACATTCCTATCGCAACTACGATTCTTCGTGGACGATCTTGCGGTCGGAACTAAATAAAATATTGATAAGAAGTAGACGTTATTAGTAACGCAATAAGTGTTTTAATTGGTCTCCTAATACATATAATTATTCTTTTATTAAAAAAAAATACAAAAACAAATCGTAGTTAGAAAATAAAATAGTTCCAAAAATTATAGTTTTGATGCGGGAATCGTCTTTCGCGATCCGGAGCCTTTACGTTGTAAGCCAACGGATCGCTTTCTTTACCCTTTATCTTTACGAGGTGGGGGGCGGTCACAATAATTGTATTACTCTCTGCCGTCACCACATCACATGGCATTAATAATTATTGTGACAAAGTTCTGCAATGTCTAACGCTGATCGTACACAAGCAATCCGCTTCGAATTGACGCGAAGACAATGATCGTATCTCACGCACACGTGTCCAAAGCGATACTATAGCGATATCGTTCCGTAGCGGCGTAGAAAACAGTTCCATTGGCACGGCCCGTCTTAGATTCGAGGATAGATTAGTTCGTTTCACGGTGCTTTAATTTCGCATTCGTGTCCGTTATCGTTACGATTTCTACTACGGCGACATGCTTGTAGTATAATATGTTCTGCCCTGATACAACTTTCTTTACATGACGAAGGTTAGTGTATTTGTCGCAGCCAACTAGCTTAGAGGCCGTGTGGTGACGGCAGAGTAGAATACAATTGTCACCACCCCAAATCTCTCCCGTGGGTGTCGTACAAGGCGACTAAGGATAAATCAGTGATGAGGAATGGGCAGCAGCGTTCCTCTTATACCTACCACCTAGCAAAGTACTGCGACTTTTGTGCCCGATAAATGGCAATAGGCTCGCCACCTATTACATGGGACCTAACATAATTGGCGAAACGCGGGTGCTTGTTCACCTCTGCCTACCCCTTCGGGGATATAGGCGTGATTTATGTATGTATGTATGTAACTAGTTTAAGTAGCCGTTCAATCAAAAGTTCAATAAAGAGGCTTCTATAAACTGCTCCGTTCAACTAGCGGCCTGAATGATATGCAGCAGTCAGGCAGGCAAAAATATTTCTGTTTTCCGACATGGGATAGTAAGTTGGTTAGAGGTTAGGTTTCGTCTCATCTCTCCTGTATCGAAATAGACAGGTACACATTTCTGATAACTTTAATTAAAAACCTGTTACCCAATTATTTGGGTTCGGTTCAGTACAACTGTTCTGTTACTGCTCTAGGATTTGGCTAGATCTTTAAGCGGCCTTACAGCGTGGTTCCAACACCACACCAACCTTCTTTATTATTATACGTATGATGTTGACTGTATATCAACATTCATTTTCTTTTATGTCACATTCATTTCATCATATCAATCTAAACGATAAACTAATTTTTTCTGGCACTGGCGTCACCTTTAGACTACCTCTCACGTTGTCATTCCTTATCTTATCCAGTTTTGTCACTCCGCAGCACCATCTGAACATTCTCGTCTCCCCCTATAAGATGAGCCTTGAATTGCGAAATGTGGGTAGTGTGAATGTAGATAAAACTGTGCGTGCAGGCGGGGGCGCGGCGCGGGCGGCGAGGCAGGGCGCGCGGATGCGCCGGCGCCGGTAGCGGCAGCATGGCCGCGGCTAGGCTCGCGCTGGCGGCCATCGCGCTGCTCGCCTCTGCCAGTGGACAAGGTACCTTACAAAACTTTCATTATTCATTTTTTCCTTATGCGATTTTATAATTTTTATTTTATTTATATAGAGAGAAATTGGAGAGCTTTTGTATTATTATAAATTTAGAAAAAAAAAAATTATGTCCATAATATAGATCTTGCTTTTTAAATTACCACTTGTTTTATTTGATGGGAGGTCGAATAGGTCTTACGTATAGACGGTGTAATTTTGAAGGTCCAGTGGGTACCAATGTGTTTGAGAGAAGGGCGAAGGGGCATTTTTGTGTAGGTAAGTTATGATGCCGCGCTTACGAAGAACGGATTATGTACGATATTTAGCGCAAATCAGGAAAACAAGCTCTATAACTTTCCCATAGAGACCATTTCAATATACCTACTGACTTTGAAATTTTTACATCAATATCTAGCTTGGTTCCCGAGATATACGCGTTTTTCTCAGAAGTTGTAAAAAGGTAGAGAATGAGTTAGATATTTTCGTAAGCGCTGCAGTATGAAGGTCCAATGGGTACCGAACTATCCTGACGCACGAATGTGGCAAATCACCAACTCTATAAATCTGGTGCGTGTTTTACCTTAAATTGTCCATTTTGCAAGAATCAATAATTGATTGTGGACCACGAGCCATATTCACGGCTAGTAAGTAAGCCGAGTCATTTTAACTATCGATTTATTAGTTCGATTTCGTATCGCATTACTTAGATTGGTAAGTGTTGAGGTCATCGCGTGCAAGCGGGCTTTAGGCATAACAGTCGGCGGTGACCACGCGCGTCGTAAACGCCACGGTGCTAACGACCGCGGACGGTTGGTTGCATTGAGGGCCTAATTGCACGGCGTCATAACTGTCTCAAAGAGTGACAAGCGAACAACTATTCGCTTTTAAATATTATCCCTTTAGCGGTTATTCAGGGTTATGACTACCGAATTACTCCCTATATTATTTATACCATACATACATAAATCACGCCTATTTGTACCCGAAGGGGTAGGCAGAGGTGGCGAGCCTATTGCCATCTTTCGGGCACGTATTATGTTGCTCTAGGTGATAAAGAGGAACGCTGCTGTCCATTACTCTTCGCTGCTTAACCCGCCTTGTTGTATTCTGCTCTGCCACACGGCTATATCATTCTATCCATAGGAAAGGCCTGTGCCCAACCTCTGAGGACATTAAAAGAGCTGGTGAAGATGATGATGATGATGTCATTCTGTTCGACAATCTCTTCACTCTGCCGCTGTCCCACTCTAAATGGAGTGGGCACATGACTCAATATTTGCTTCTTTATTTTTCATAATAATAATATTATTTTCTTTTACACAATCTATCTATTCGATTATTTGGAAAATGAAAATGAAAAAAAATGAAAATATGGTTTATTCATATAAGGTATGATTACATACACTCATGAATCGTCAAAGAAATAACGATAAACACTGGAAACGAAAAGGAAAACAGTTTCCAATATTTAACGTTATAAGCTACACCATCCGTTCGTAAACTACCAGGAGGCCTTGTTCTGAGAAGAACGGGCAAGAAACTCAGCAAGTTTCTTCCTCCCTGTAAACATGAAGTTATGAGTTAATGAAAGATGTCATAAAATATCTTAATACATTACATATCCTATTATATTCTACCTTATCATATTAGTTATCATATTTATAAAATATATTTAAATAAAATGTTTATGGACATCTTTCATTGAGTATAAAAAATATATATATAATTATTACTGGTAGTTAGCATAGCTTAATTTACTTGGTTAAAAATAATTAAAACTAATACAGAAATATACATGTCATTTGGTCTTATTACCATACAAAATCTATATCCACGCATCTTTATCGTTTATGTAGTCTATAACCGTATAATATCCCTTTTTCACTAGTCTTTGTTTAATTTGGCTTTTAAATTTAAGATAAGGGAGTTCCGTTAAAGATCGTGGTATTTTGTTGTATTAAAATTAAATAAATATTTTTACACTCACACCTATCACCTAGCCCAAAGTAAGTAGCCTAAGCACTTGTGTTATGGATACTAGATGACGGACATATTTTTAATATAATTACGTATATAATTGTTGCAAATATACTACATAAACATATACACAACCATGACTCGGAAACAAACATTTGTGGTCATCACAAAGTTTGCCCCTACCAGGATTCGAACCCGGGACCTGTTGGCCAATACCCAGCAATCTGAGCATTCGACCATTTGTATACATTTCCCCAAGAAAGAACGACCAGTTTTATGCAGACGGAATTGAGGAAAGGCTAGTCTACTTTTATGCCTGGTACTATATTTATGGGTATCACCAACTTTAACAAATTGATTAGGATTTTTATAAACATATAGAATATTATCATAAATATACTGACCAGCTACAGTTAAAATATTTATTTCCTTAAATAATTCTCTTAACGAGTCCCTTTGTTTAAGTGTGTATATGGCACGTATTGCCTTTTCTGTATTACAAATATATCATTAATATGGACGCTGAGCCCCATAACAACATGCCGTATGACATAACACTATGGAAATAACTAAAGTAGCCTTGCCGTCTAGACATTTGTCAATAGTCTTATTTCTTTAACAGCGTATGCTGCTGAGCTAAGCCTCTCTGAGAGCGCCGAAATATGCGGGTACCACTGCAGTTTGGAATCGAGGGTGATTCCCAAGAAAACAGTAGCATCTGTACACTGAATTATTTCATTATTAATTTTTAAATTGGTGCTAACCTGCCTTACGTTTGGAAGTGTGAATTTGACACACTTCGTCTTATTGGTATTTAGTAGGAATGGAATTATTGATATACTCTAGGTCCATTGACATGCAAACTTATGCATTTTATTAAGCACTCGAACAAGCTACAAATAAAAAGACTGACGCAGGGGGAGATTGGCCTGCATGGGCGGGCGGGCAGTCACCCGCCCCCCTCGGGGTGGCTCTGGCCGGCAAGTCCATTCATAACAGACTAAATACTTCTACGGGAAAATATTAACAGCAATATTTCTGTTGTGACCGCATTCTGTTAAATACTGCGATTTGAATAAGCCCCAATGACCGTAGGGGCCGTACAAAAGAAATCAAGGTGGTTGTTTTGATTTTTATTTGTACATTATAACAAATGCTAGATAATTTGTAACATGAAACATGTTTTGGCGGAAATTTTAATTTACACTATCCAAAACATTTTTTTACGTAATAGGTAACAAAATAAATATAGTGTAGTTTTTCAAAATAAGGCATCGTGCCTATTGTATTTATGGAATTGCAAAATACATAGCTTTACTGTAAAAGTCCCTAAATAAATATATAGTTATAAAAAAAATGAAGAACGTCTTGGTTGGACCGAGTAGGTCGTATATAGTTGCACGGATTGCGGAAGACGCGGGTTCGATGCCCGCATCAAGACTATAATTTTCGAACTTTTTCTGATTTATTTTACTTTATAATAAACGTGAATCCTATTTACGAAGATAAATTAATATCTCCAATCGATTGGACATCTTAACTCGTGTGACCATATAATAACCCCCGAATACCGAGACGCTACTCAAATTTTGGAGACTGCTTAACAAGTTAAGTGGACAGTACCTGTCAGAATTTGTATGGAAAAACGTCAATTTTGACAATAAAGCAATAAAGTTAAGCAGGTGTCAAACTTTGATTAGCGTTTCTGTGTTCGGGGGGTAAAGTGCTAACAATGATTGAAAAAAATGACATATTGTGGTAACCTGACGTGCTGTTCCCAAAACAAAACCCAATCCATTGTATCTCCATACAAAGTTATTTCATAGGTACTTCTTCCTATAGAAAAGCCCTATTCATATTCTTATTTTCTATCGTTTTTATCATAGGTAGGTTGCAAAAACTATTGCATGAAAATCGCGAAAAGTATGTCCCATTAGACCCTTTCTTCGCGTGAGTAACTTCCGACAGAATGTCAATGAACCCGAAAGGCACATTCAGCTTTCTCGGTCAACTAATTAAGCGTATGTAAGTTAAAAAAAAGCCGCCTCTAAAATAACATGTCTTTTGGCCAAAGCAACTGAAACGGGGTCGCAGGAAGTAAGAAATAAATAAAGCTAAGTGATAAGGGGTGATCGGGGTCAATGGCCGCCGGCCGCCACCCTGCCCCCTCCCGCAATTTGCATGTACACCCACTGACATTACAGCACACTGATTTAATTTACTATTGGCGTATGTTTTTTAAGAATTGTACGCGATGTGAGGGATCAGGGAAATTAAGAGGCGGAATCTAAGAGTAAAATGTGCAACGAATTTATTGTGCAAAAACTGCTAAGCTGATATTTTACAAGACGTATAAACAAAGTGACAGAAATGACATATATATAAAATAGACAAAACAAGTAATAAAATTAAATATGATAGAAAAGAGTTCGGTTTGCCACATTCTTTAAAAAAATGCCGTGTGGTGACCGCAGGGCAGAATACAATTGTCACCACCCCCATCTCTCCCGTGGGTGTCGTACAAGGCGACTAAGGGTAAACACAGCGATGAGTAATGGGCAACAGCATTCCTCTTATATCACCTACCAATATACCTACTAGGATTTATGTACCCGGTAGACGGCAATAGGCTCGCCACCTACTTATTACATGGGAACTAACTTAATTGGCGAAATGTACCGTGGCTGTTTAATTCACCTCTGCCTGCCCCTTCGGTGTATTATGTATGACTGTATGTATATGTATAAATGTTAGAAAAATTAGTAGGCACCTATATAAATTGTGGTTAAAAAAAGTCCCGAATCTCTTACTTTTTCTAATCAAAATTTCCTTTGTATGTTTGAACTTTTTTTAACCTATTTTCTTCATACCTACCTGATATATAGTTTTCGAAACATAAAATTCTAGGATAGACTCAATGTTTCTTTGTGAATTCTTTCTATTCTTAATTTTCTTTCTTTCTTTGAGCGGATTTTTTCCACCTCCACAAGGCGTCCAAGACCTTATATTTTATCCGGGAATGCGCAGTAGGTGGCGTTTTTGGGTCAACATCTATAAATACTGCTATAAACTACAGCGAATAATACATAATTGGATCTCTGATTATACTTACTGTGCTTTTCGGATCTCCCGTAAATAGTATTAACAAAATACGTGAAAATCGAATGCTTTTGTTTCACCGTCACAAAATTAAGCAATGCCGCCGACCGTTACCCATTTTTGCCCAATTGTTACACCATAACCGGCGTTTATTTTCTGAAATGCCGGCAATCAATGGTGCAACGCACTTTTGGCGAATTTTTCCACAATACCAGTCTTGGTGGTGGCGGTTGGGTCACCCCTTCCATTGTCACAAGCACATCCGGGCTTACGTATCGGTGACAAGCCGGTGAAACGGGAAGCTCGCGTAACCATTTGCAATATTTCAATGTGACGAAGCGATTTGGGCGGGGCGGTCGCGTCAGTGGTGACGCTAAGAGCTCTTGTGAAATGTTCAGAAGAAGACCGTTAAAGATTTGGAATCGAAGCGCAGTGCTTCAAATTGCGTGTTTTGTGTCATCATTACAATGACACAAAACTCTATTTTAAGCGCGTTCAAAATATGCTCTCCTCTCCGAGCCGGTCTGTGTGTGCGGACCCTAATACGGCGAATTCAATACCCGGGCATGCCTGCCGGATCTCGCTTCCATTAGGTCTGTGCGATGTTTGCATAGTGTAGGACCGTCACAATCAGTCTGGCTTATACAAACGAGGTCCGCACGGGCATGTCTGGCGGGCATGCCCGTCTAGTGAATGCGAACTCAGCAGCGTCTTGTACCGAAGCATTGTTCCCTAAGTGCTTACGCGTTTTCCATTGGAGTACCACAAGGTTACATCCTTTGCTTGATTCGAAATATTAATTGCTTGAGCTTCCGGTGCCGGAACTGGCTTGTTTATTCTTGCTGATTACGATGATTTGAGCCTGTTTAGCTCGTTACCGCGGAAGTGTTTCAGAATGTCCTTTTATTTCTATTAATTTAACATCCCATTCATCAGAGAGACGTAGTAGTCTGCAGTAGTTTTTTGTATAATATACTTCACTTTTGATACAGCAATTAATTTTTCATACAACATTTCTTAATTTAGTTTCAATATTATTTGAGGGGTAAAATATTGGAAGAGAAGTATTTCATTTGTTATGACTTGCAAGTACAGCAGGAAAAGCTTCAAACGAAAGGTTTAAATCACTTGAAATCATCCCGATACGCCCGTCAGATGAAACAGATGAATCGCATTAGATTAGAATGCTTGCTAAACAAACGAATCAATTGCGTTTTTCCGACCGTTCCTAATTGGCGACGTCAACAGTCATTACAGTTGAAAACAAATAGATTTAGTGACGGTTTCTTTTTGGTTGTGTTTCGTAAACGACGATGGGCAGCGCGCGGCGAACGGATTCGTGACAGCTTCTGCACTGTTGGAGGATGGACAAATGTTGCTAATCATAGAACTATCTTCTTCTCCCTACCCTTCTCCCAGTCTATCTGACGTCAGCATGAATATACAGAATTTTGCATCAAGAATCATGCGCCGAAATCCTTTAAGGATTGATTTTGAAAAATGTATTCGCAATGATGCCTCGAGAATTACACCACACATATACACAACTCCTTGTAAGTGTGACATGAGCCTGAGCGAACGTAGCGTGATGTAAGGTGCGAGGCACTGGCGGGCGAGCGGCGGAAGCACGCTTCGGTTCATCCGACCCCCGACCGCCGCTCGCGACGCGACACCAAGCCTTCTGGACCGGCTACCTGCTAAAGCAAAGAATATTGTATTGGTTAGAAAAACTTCGAAAAATTATAGTCTCTGCGATCCGGGCAGATAATTTTTCAGAACTTTCTCTTAACATTATATATGTTAAAATTAAAATAGTTATTCAAACAAAGTTAAGAGGTTTTATCACTGCAAAAGCGTCCACACCTGATGTTCGCTTTGAGCGAAAACTCGTTTGGCTTTCTTCATAGATCAGTATTGACATTATTATATCCGACGTCATCTTTAATATTTCTCTTTTCTCTTCAAAAGGTTTTTTGAATAGTGGTCGTGCTTTAATTAGGTTTAAAGGTTTTATCCACCTTAGATTTCTCCACAAATATTATTATATACATGTATCACGCCTTTCTCCCACCAAGGTAGGCAGAGATCACTACTTTCCACGATTCTTACATACTTCTTTCGCTACATCCAATTTCATTATATGTATTCATGCATGCCTGTCGGTTTCGAGTACTCTTAACCTGGCCATTTTTTAATAGACTCTCGATTTGGTTTTGAAAGATCCGCCTAGGTTTTCAACTTCCCATTACTTTTATAACTTTTGCCCTTCGATCATCTTCTGCCATATAAATCCTTTTTGTCTTCCTTCACAAACTGTGCGCCCTAAAACGAAGCCGTTGCAGTGAGGTGGGTCTTCAAAATCTCCGTTGAAAATCACTTAAATACGAACATCAACATGGCTGAGTGAATTTTGAACAATCCGATAGCAGAAAAGCTATCGAAACTTGTAGAATTGGTTCAATGAAAACTATCGATATGATAAGAAGATCTTCTTTTTCCGGCCCTGTTCCCAGTCTATCTGAGGTCGGCGCAGTATGTTTCCACGTCCAACTACATATTATGTATGGGGCAGGGAAGACATATCTGCTAGAAATACTTAAGGAAAATGCAGCATGTAAATTATTTGCCAAACTACTTTCTCCAGACATAACGCTAAGCCATGTAATCTAGCAGGAGTACACAGTGTTACATCAATCTCCTTAATAGCCCGAGCATCGATGCACTTAGCTCACCGCCTAATGAGATCGGAAGTGGTAATTCGATAAATTGACATCGAGCGAGATCTAATTCGATGCCTTTCTCCTGCGGCCGGCTTGTGATCGCAAATCACTGTCTGATTATCTGATATTATTTGATAAAGCGGTGTTATTGATTTCTTTTTGTCGGCAATCGGTGCATTTGGTTTGTTTTGGAGCCGAGAACCATGACGCGTACAGATTGGGCAGATTACTCGACTTCTACTTCCTTTTGTTTTTTTTACCAAGTGCCGTTTGGTGACGGCAGTGCAGTATGCAATTATGACACCTCTCCCGTGGGTGTCGTTACAAGGCGACTAACGATAAATACAGCGATCAGTAATGGCTTTTTTTGTGCCCTAAGATGTGAAAGAGCATCCTTCCACGGGGAGGGAGTTGGAACACTACTGATTTCAACCCCAAGGCCGTCCTGGTGGGATATGTCGGGCTCTCATCGATCGAAACCAACTTTCTGCCTTACCCGGCAAGGGTCTACCGGCTCATCTATAGCGATCGCCCCCTAGGAAGATGGTGAGGCAAACGCTTCACCAGACTAAAAATAACCAATGCAATGACTCAATTTTTGATTGGTCTCTCCTAAATGTATAATTAAGATTATTTATACCTGATGGTGTCATGGAACTATGCCATGGTAGTGTTAGAGTAGTTTCTCTATTTAATTGTAGAGAAAATACTTTATTACTATGTCTTTTAATTCCCCCCTTGAGCGCCCTGTCAGACGTTGAAAACTTTGAGTTCAAAAACAATAAATCATTAACACTTAATTACAAGGGAATTAAGCTCCGGAAAGAGTCTTTTTTTCTAACACTTTTTGCTAGCGGTAATTTAACGTTCAATTACCAGTCCGTTCTCACAGTAATACCCAAAAATATCCATTTCAAATGTTGATTGTGGACTGATTTCGAAAGACTGAAGCTAGAGTACTTCTAAATTGGGAATGACTCGCGTATGTGATGCAACACCAACGTTCCAACCTTCGACGCTTACCTCCTGGCGCTAAAGAGGTTCATTTCTCGAAGAGGTAAACCTGTAGAGATTTTTTCAGATAACGGTCGAAATTTTGTCGGTTTGATGAACGAGTTCAAAAAATTTCTGGATACCTGTTCTCCTAAATTAGTAGAATACGCTTTAAATGAAAATATTAAATTCAGTTTTATACCACCCTACGCTCCTCATTTTGGTGGTTTATGGGAGGCAGGCGTTAAATCTTGTAAATACCATTTGAAACGCGTCGTAGGTAATGCGCATCTAACCTACGAAGAATTCAGCACGGTGTTATCGCAAATTGAGGCTGTCCTGAATTCGCGTCCCTTAAGCCCCATGTCTTCGGACCCCCTTGATTTCACTCCTTTAAGTCCAGCTCACTTCCTGGTTGGCCGTCCACTTACTGCGCCTGTCAGCGATGACCTCACTGAAGTTCCTGCAACTCGTCTTACGCGTTATCAACGGGTGGAGCAAATTCGCCAGCACTTCTGGATCCGATGGGCGAAGGAATACATCTCCGAACTTCAAGCTCGGACCAAAAAGGGGAGAGACGTTAATCCACTCGTGCCAGGAATGCTCGTCGTCATCAAAGAAGACAACCTTCCACCTTTGAAATGGCGTTTGGGAAGAATTGACAAAATTATTCCTGGAACGGATGGAGTGGCCAGAGTAGCTGACATCCGGACCGCGTCTGGCATTGTACGTCGCGCTTACCCCAAGATCTGCCCACTGCTCGACAACTAGATCCAGCAACGACTACTTTATTGAAAGCCGAGTGCTTCCAAGGCCGGGGGCATGTTCACGCGTGAATCGAAACGTTCTAAATTTTTATAGGGCAACATTCGCTTTTTTTATTGTGTCCGTTTTTCCGTTACGTTTTAAAAATGTCAAAAATTCTGTAGCACTGACTTCTATACCCACTTGTTAAAGACCCATGTAACGCAATTTAATTTAAGTACAATTTTCAAATTATCACACAACTTTCATTTCTCTCGAGCATCCCAATCGATCTCAATCGTGACTACAAGGCGCATACAACTACAAAATGGATACAATTAAAAATTGCATACGTCTCAGCTATTTATGATAAACTTGCCGTTTAGCTGAAAAATGCAAAACGATTTCCGCATTACGTGAATATTAGCTCAAGGAGTTACTTCAGCTGAGTAATCCGACGGCATGGCTGGGTGGAGTCACCCCGCTGAGGTAACAGCATACCGGTATGGTATCATGTCGGGTAATAGTCGGGTACTCGCCGCGCAATTAGCACGGCTCATTAACGGCTCTGATGGCGGCGTCTGCCCACCACTTTCACTCGACGACCACTTCATGGCGATAACCACATGGTAGACGAGCTGTTTTTTCTAATAAACACAATTTAGCTATTTATTTCGAAATACCTATTGAAGTAATGACTGCACTCCGTTACCTCTCGATTACATGATTACTAAGCGAAACCCTCCGTGTAGTTATAGTTTCGATCACTTTGAACTAATATTTCCCATGCGCCGTGCGTTTTTTGTGTCCGGTCCGTGCTAATTTATTCTATATGAAATGAATTCCACGAGTCGAAGACTCTGCTTACTGCGGACAAAATGTTTCAACCGGTGTTATTTTTTGCTAACCAGTGCGATTTCCTGAAAGGCGAAGGTAACCCAGACGAGTTATCATCATCTTCAACAGCCTATTAATGTCCCCTGGGGCACGGGGCTTTTCTATGGATGGAAGAATATAGGGAGATTAGGCCATAAGCATAACCCGCCATGCTAGCCCAGTACGGGTTAGTTGGTATTAACCACTGCAGATGCAGCCGGGACCAACGGCTCACTAAGCGCTCACGGCTACATGCCACTGCGCTAGCGAGTTCCTCCAGACGAGTACTTACATTTAAATGGAGAATTCGTCGTCTTCCTGTCCTATTTCCAAGTTATCAGGGCGGGGTCGGCGTCGTATATTTCTTCTACCATTCGTATAAGCCAGACGTCAGATATCCCTTCTAATTCATATCATTCATCGCACGGCACTGTAAGATTTATTTATTTATTGATAGAATATACAAAAGTGAAGGAAATGACCATGTCGATCGAGAGATCGATGGACGGAGAGTGATTTGGCTGACAACATTCGAATACACTGCTCAAGAGTTTTGTAGCCTAACACCACCTTCTTTGGGTATTTCTTCGGTATCTTTTTGGTGTTATCGGTCATCACCGTGCATCCCTAAGCCGACTTTAAGACACCCCTGGGGTGACTCGGCACTGGCACGTTCTAAGTAATCTTTTGGGCTTCCAGGTGAGCATTGAAGACTTGTTGGGAAATTCAACTTTTTAAAACATTGTTTTAATGTCTGTTGGTATTCTGTTACCAAAAATAAGTATTTCAACAATCTGGTCCATTATTTTTGTTTAAACATGCTCACAGTAAAATTATGCGATAACATAATATAATGTAAACGTTACCACGTTAAATTCAATGAAAGAGATGAGTTGTTGCGTGTTTGAATTGCAATTGACTCGTGGTCGTTACACAAGAGTGTGAACAATTACAGAGCATTGTGTACGTTGATTGTAGTAATAAGCGGTAAAAATGTGGCCAGTTATCACATTGCACATACAGTGCCGTGTGGTGACGTCAGAGAAGAATGCAATTGTCACCACCCCTTTCTCGTGACAAAGCGACTAAGAGTTATTACCTATATTCCAAGAATGGGCAGCAGCGTTCCTGGTGCACCATCTACCAAATAACTGCGATTAAATTTCCCGCCGAATCACAATAGGCTCGCCTCCAATTTATTACATAGGACCTGAAGTTAGTTAGCGAAACGGGGCTGTTAAAACGGTACCTAACACCTCTGCCTACCCCTAGGGGAGAAAGGCGTAATTTATCTTAGTAATACTTGTTTGTTATTGTCTTCCATGCTGGTATGCTATATTCTTTCTTACATCTAAGGACTAAGGACATCCTTAATCGTTAAGGATATTGGCAAACTTATGAACAATAATGCGTGAATCATCATATTTTTATCAAACATACTTAACCACTGTACTACATTTATTTTACAGAATGTATTTAGATTTTTTTTGTTCTAAGCGAAACAATATTGAAATTGTTTCTGATCGCCCTCTGTGTCATTGACCGCGAAAGCAATTTATTTTATCTAAGTGGGAAGTGCTGGACAGCGACCGACACATTTTTCGGCAAATCAATAGTTCCTAATGACCACCATGTCATCAATGCTCCCTAATTTCCACCATGAAAGCGAAAGTGCTATCGGTAAAGCGCGCCCCACATCGGCGGTGCTGACCCGCGGCCATTTTGAATTTGAAATCGGCCGGAAGTACGCCGATGGCGGGGATTTATCGCGAAACGTCTTCCGGCCGCTTGTCTCTGCTTACCGGCCGTGGAGGCGGGCAAGATGGAGCCTTTGTTGCCTAGAGAAATGAATTCTCTATGGTGAATACAATAGACACTCTAGAACGGTAAACCCACCCGTAAAATAGGCAAATATAAGTTCCTTGATTTAAAGTTATCGTAAAATTGTATTAATGTTATTGTCACTAATGAATAAACATAATTACTTTAACATACATTGTAATAAAGGTTAGGTTAGGTTAAACCCAAACTTGTAATGATAGATTTAGTAATAAATAATGTGGTTTTTATTCCAGAAAATGAATGTTTTCTGGATTTACTGTAGCTATAGCCTGGGAAAGATCATTGTATAATTTTCCAAAAACTGTTTTTTTCGAGTACAACGTTTAACAGTCCTTCTTAGCTTCTCTTTAATGGGCCCAAAGGCTAATTCCACAAAAGCAACTTACTTAAAAAGTACTTAATACTAAATCCAATCCTACAAAATCCCTCTTAGACCTTTGAATCAACGAAAAGCACGTTAAGGAACATTTTAATTTGAAGTCATGTCTATGAGAGTACGGCTGTAACGATACTACGTAACGATACTACGCGACGTCGTGGTCCGTTAGATCTGCACCGACCCTAAAGGCATCGACTACCAGCTCTGACGCGAAATAAGGTCTTGGTCATCACCAGCCCTTTAACGTCCTCACTGCTGGGGCACAGGCCTTCCCTATGGATGGGAGAGTATAGGGAGAATGGGCCATAGCCAACCACGCTGGCCAAGCCTGGAGAGTGGCAGCAATTGATGGTGTGTCCGTGTGTCCAGTGCAGCCGACGGCTCCGCGGCCCGCCACGGTGGCGGCCATCGCGCTCTCGATCAAATCGCGGGGTGAGTGCCCACCCGCCTTGCATGCTACACCTCATTACACATTGCACGTCCGGACAGTACGGAATTTTCACTTCAGCGTTCTTTTATCGTACATTTACTAGCTGAGACTGCAAAAGTTGTTTTGTCCTTATAACCTAGGGTTATAAAATGGTCAAGCCGTTTCGGAGAAGTTCCATAGCAAACACTGACACGAGAATTTTATACATAAAGTTCTCGTGTCAGTGTTACGAAATTGTTACCTGTCGAATTGACTATTAAAGCATTGTGTCCTTTTAAAATCGCTGCCAAATTTTTTACTACTCAAATCTATTTTAATTTAATGATTGTCTCACTTTTTATCAACTCTGAATTTTTCGAGTGGGTGTGCATGGCCAAATCCAAAACTAAGAATACAGAAAAGTGCCGAAAGAAAACAAAATTGGGTAATAATGAACATAGATAAATTATAGAAAGAGCTTACAGTAACGTGTGAATCCACGCCCTGAAAGTACCTAGTATAGAAAAAAAATAAAGGTTCTTTACACTTGGAGCAGCGGTTCAAAACTGTGCGCATATGCATTTACTTAAGGTCCTATGGAATTATTATGATGTTATTTGTAAAACTAGTAATTACTATTAAACTGTCCATAAGTGAAAATTTCGTACTGAAACCAATGTGCACTGTGGAGTAGCACCACCTTGGTCATGTCATCTTACGTGCAGTTCGCTTAGTTGTTTATTTAAGCTATACATAGTTGGATAGACACGGCCGGCCTACAATGCAGTAGTTTCAGGAAACGCTTCTGTTGGAGAAATTCTTTATTTGGTTTATTTTTTTAGTTGAATGCTTGCATCACTTTGGCGCAGTTTCCGAATAAACATTGGTTTAAAATGTATTGTTTTTGTGAAATCCACCAATCATATTCTTTTTACAAGTGATCAATTTTTATCAATATTGATTAGCTGATATTTATAATAGTTGCACATTCGGACAGTGTCTTAAATTATGTAATGCTGCTGTAGAATGGTTGTCCAAGTAAAAGTTGCTATTATATTTAGCGCCTGTTTCACAATCGACAAGTACGTTCTGAGTAGCTTACTTGGCAGATCATTTGACAGTTGTAATATAAAATATATGTCAATATGTGTGCCAAGTAAGCTACTCAGAATTCACTTGTCGATTGTGAAACAGGCTCTAAGAGTGACAAGACAAGGTTCTAAAGAAGTGACCTGCCCTCTTCGAAACCGACAATACCTTCAACAGTAATACAGAGTTTTACCAAAGAAATATCTGTTACAATAAAATTTTTACGTTGTAAAAACCAAAAACTGTTGAAAAATGTCCTATGGATGAAAGAAAACTATTAATTGTATTTGATATACCTAACAATATAGATATCTGACAACGACGCCCCCGATTTGCATTACCTAGCCCACGCAGTCCGAATCACCGTGCTTGTATTTACAGCATTAAGCAAAGTATTACCGTAAACACAACACATTTATATATTAATCACCGTAGACTTTCACGTAATTACCCGCAATTGTACTCTAGAGTGGTGCTGTATGAGTGTGAGTTGGTTACCATTAGTAGCGGCGCGGGCGCAGGCTCTCGTTGCCTTGACGCGTGTAATTGCCTCTAGTAATGACAGCCCAGGGGGATATGACGGCGTGAACTTTGACCGTTTGACTCGCATTTGGGAAATCAGGCGGAACTACACGCCTCAAATTAGCCATAAGAACTGCCATTAGAACAAGAGAACGCACAAAAGTGGCGCATTATGCCAAGTGCGTTGTTTTGTTATAATGGCGTTGCCTGTTGTAAAATGTTGATTATAAAACAATTAAAGTTAGGGACAAATTAGCGTTGAATTTCACATCAGTTTTATGGATATATGGACGATATTATTATTAGCATTCTTGATGTATGGTATGGTATGTAGCGTTCTGTCTAGAAACTATTGAAATATTATTGCTGTGAACTGTATAATTAAGCTTAATTAAATGTCCTTGATAGCGTAACATCTTTGGATCACAAGCTTTTCTCCATAGAGTTCTTAACGAATTATACATTAAAACATTCTTCAGTAACGCCGTATACTTTCTTTTATTTATATCAAAAATTTATTTCGAGGCTACCACTAAGAGAGTGGTGACTCGAAAGTATCGCTAGCAAACTGAACATTGCACGTTGAGCGTACGAACACGCTTCATGCGCCGGCGCACGCGTCTTGGCATAAACAGCAATGAGTTAAGCATATTATCAAATTACCCGATCGTACTCATGCATGTGTCCTGCCAGTGGCTCAACACTCAATTTATGGTAGATTTATCTGACTTTTAAATTTTAAGCTTTTATAAAGTCATTTAAAACACGAACTCTTCAAGATAGAGATTTATCTTAAAGCAGAAATTGGCCCCGACCTACCTAGATGTTTCATAACAATGCGGATTTCAGAGTAGTAGGAAGAAAAAGATAAGTGCTAGAATTATAAAAAATCCATTTCGCTCGCACCTCAATATATCAATCTATGCACGATTTGCTTCAATTTTAAAAATACCATTCATCATCATCATCATTAGCCCTTTAATTAATACTGCTGGGGCACGGGCCTTCCCTATGGATGGAAGAATATAGGGAGATCATAACCCAATTTCAAAAATACCTTAAGGGTAGAATTATAGTAAAAAATAAGTATATCTTTTAATATTTTTGTTGTGAAGTTATGGGTTTGAAGTTGACTTTACTTAGATGTAGTTGCTGCCTGTTGTAAATATTACAAATTATCAATATTTACAACGTACACGTATAAATTAGAAGAAGTGGGAGCTAGAGGCACACCGGCAAAATGGGTATATCTACTTTTTAAAAGACCTTGCATGGAACTCGATTCAAACAATTTCGTCTAGGTAGAAGAATGTGAAAATGTGATGAGCATTGAATTTACCCTTTAATCTAAAGTAGCTGGTTTTTGTTCAAGTTCTCTATCACGCGATGGAGCCAATGATTCCATGGGTTGTTAAGTAGAATAGTTTTTTTTATTACGGTCATCTATAATACTTTTGACCTACTGAACCGGTGTTATCCAATGATCGTCCAAAACGATTTTGACGAACACACTAATAGTCCGCTCCCAATTGTTGATGTTATTGGAAAAATATTGATAGATAACAAAGGAAATGTAAGTGAATAGACGGCCAATGTCAATATAAAGATTAAGTTTGGTGCTGTAAAGTAGGTTAATACCAGGATTTATAGCACTGTGTATTTCTCGTATGGTAGCCGTATATTATAGCTACGCTTAATATTATATGAAGCTAAATTGTTTCAATATGGCAGATTCATAAATTTAGAAAATATTACTTTATTCATCTGCTCTTAAAAGTAGGTTGTCGTAAACAACCTACTGTGGATTACAGAAAAGATTCTTATTTTAACAAATAAAGTTCCTTTCTTTTTCTTTTCAGCATTTTATTATTAGGAGATTTTAACTAATAAATAACTTAATCCTCTGCCGATAGCGATCCAGGATAGCCGCTGCTACCTGATGAACGGTGGCGCGGTGGAGAGCTTTTTCATCAGCGAGGACACGCCGGTCGGCAGTATTATAGGTTAGTTTTCATTTTCCTGCCTTCCTGTTTTCTTCGTCCACTCCTCTTAATCCTTCACCAATTGCATCCAGTCCTCTCACTATATCCATCTTTATACAATTCACCCATCTCTTATTTGGTCTTCCTCACCTTCTACGTCTTCCTAAGGTATATTTTTTTACCAATCTTGGTATAGCAGATAGCTTTCATCTTCATTTTAGCAGGTTACCCCCGAATACAAAAACGCTACTCAAATCTAGAGCACTGCTTACAAAGATAAGTAGACAATACCAGTCAGAATTTGTATGAAAATATGACAACTTTGACAATACTTAAATGTTAAGCAGGACTCAAACTTGTAGTGTTTCTGTATTCGGATGTTAGTAGTTCAGTATTTAGTTGCAAGGGTCTCACTTCTTTATATCTTCCATGTGTCTTGAGACAACAGATTAGCAATAATTGCTTGGCAAATGTAATGGAATGGATCAATGTGGAATTTGCTTCTAGAACACCGAAACTGAACCGGAATTTAATATGGAGGTATCCATATTAAATTCCGGTTCGGTTCTGAAATCTTCAGTCAATTTTCTTTCTATCTTGTTTATACGTAGTATAACGTAGGTATAACTACGTCTCGTTTTTGTGAGGGGAACAAGCTACCGCCCTAAATTATTTGATGTTGTTACTTATTGTTGGTTATGACGTCATAGTTGATGATGGTTGCCAGTAGGAGATTAAGCAATTTTAGTTTTCCGTTAAACTCGTCTGTACTTTACGCAGTGGCATTGGCATCAGCAGGTGTTTCCAGGAACCCCTAAATTGCTTGATGCAGCCGTGACGTCATGTGGCATTGGCATCGAGCAGGTGTTGCCAGTGACCCCTGAATTGATCGAGGCGCTCGTGACGTCATTGACGGGTGTTGCCCTGAACTGAGCAATTAAGTTGCAAGCTGTTGTGTCCACGCACCCTTAATTGGTCGATGTGATCGTGACGTCACGTGGCACCATGGGGCATCCTGTGGCATTGGTTTCCAGGCACGCTGAGCGTGAACGGCGACGCGACCCCCTCGGGCGACATCTCGCTGCGGCTGCAGGAGCAGAGCGCGGCAGTGGGCGTGGCGGCCGGCTCCAAGAACCTGACGCTGCTGCGGCCGCTGGACCGCGAGGAGGTGCTGGGCCCCTCCAACGTGTACGTCAACGTGCGCTGCGACCGCCGCCGCACCACTGACCCGGTAAGTGCTTGCTTGCTGAGGCCTCTCTGTCTGCAACTTTGAAAGACAGAAACCATGAAGAACTATTATGGAAAAATTACTGTAAAAATACCTGTCAAACATAGAGTCTCCTAAAGACATCAGTAATTAGCAGTACTTTTAAATTGCAACGATAAACTTGCATCAAAATGGCGGCTTATCATACTGTAGTTTCGATCATGAAACATGAGAAGTTTTGAAGACCCATTTAAAATTTTATTAACATCACACATTTAGTTACAAAGAAAATAGATCAGTAACATTTTGGATACCATTATGTCTGATGGTGACCCGCGTCTTCCAGAACAGAGACATTTTTTATGCCCCGCCCGCCCTGAGTTCATTTCGGGGACAGACCCCTGTAGCACGGGACGAGGACAATATCTCCTCGGGGAAAAGAAAAATGTTTACTATAGTCAGACAAGTTCGTGCGCGACCCTCCTGCGGTACGAAACGGTGGCGGGGACGGGGCACTCTAGGAATGCGGGGAGGAGCGAGTATTCCCTCCTCCCCGCATCACCCGCCCCCGCCAGCATCCTGAGCGCCCCGTCCCCGCCACCACCCCTCATACCGCAGGAAGGTCGCGCACGAAGTTGTCGGAATATACCAGTTTATTAAGACGGTGTAAGTGGTGGAGAGATTTTGTCCATATCCCGTGCTGGGCCTACTGAGGGTGATTCCCGCAGCAGATTGGTTATGAGTGTGTGCGTGTTGCAGAGCTTCGTGATCCCGGTGTCGGTGCGCGTGTGGGACGAGAACGACAACGCGCCCGCGTGGACCGGCGGCCCGTTCTCGGCCCGCGTGTCCGAGCTGGCGGCCGTGGGCTCAGTTCTGCTAAGGGCCACGGCCGTGGACGCGGACCAGCCCGGCCCGCACGCCACCGTGCACTACTCCGTGCTGCCCGGCCCGCACAGCGTCAGTAGCCTCTCTCAACTCATAAGCATCTTCCTAATAGAACGCAATTTCGATCCATCATCGCGTGTACGCGTACAAACATTTGAGTCGCATAGCCACGTTGCTCGTGCGCTAGTCAGTTAGGACACCTATTGGAGTTCAATAGGTTTGATCGCGCGTTCGTACGCCAAAATTTATCACGCAATCGCGTTCTATTAGGACGATGCCATAGGCTGCTTCTTCATCGAAGATGTACGAGGATACGTTGCGAGGGATGTTGTCGAGGAGTGGAAAATTAAGTTCTATTGGTTCTCCTCAAACACACCCTTCTCTGCACCAATAGAGTCACTCTATTTGAAAATGGAGTGGTTCTATTGGTTCTCCTCAAACATATTTCTCGCAACGTATTCTCGGACAGCTCTGGTAGAAAAGCACCCTTGTATGTTATCTCAATAAAAGTTTTTATTTTTTCTCCTTTCTAACCGCCTCCGTGATTCATATACACGAGCGGCAAATTGCCAACGGCAGAGGCAACTGTAGCCGTCGTCATCTGTCGCCGGCAGCTGTCAACGAATTGATGGGCAGCCGTCGGCCTTGCAGCTGCAACCATTCCTGTACCCCAAATGACCTTAAACCGCCATACAAATCAAATCGCGGGATGAACGTCGGCGATGCGACTCGTGTACGTCGTGTAGGAACCGCAATGGCTTTGTATTGCAGTAGTCGCTCGGAGAAACCGTCGAATATTTGCGTAGCCCAGTGTGCGAAGGTTCTAAGACTAATTGTTTAACTTCGATCAGCGTATGATAGCGACAAAACTATTTTGCGTATCAAACTGTTGCGTCCCACAGGAGTACGTGGGGTTCGCGAGCGAGCTGGACAGCGCGGTGGTGGTGCGCCGCCCCCTGGACTACGAGACGCTGCCCCGCCTTCGCGTGACGCTCCGCGCGCAGGACGGCGGCTCGCCCCCGCGCCACAACGACACCGAGCTGGTCGTGGAGGTGCTGGACGCCGACGACCAGAACCCGCGCTTCTCGCACGACCACTACGCGGCGACCGTGCCTGACGACGCGCAGCCGGTGAGTGGCAAGCGTGTGTCATGACACTGAGCTGGTGGGGAGGTGCTGGACGCCGACGACCAGAACCCGCGCTTCTCGCACGACCACTACGCGGCGACGGTGCCTGACGACGCGCAGCCGGTGAGTGGCAAGCGTGTGTCATGACACTGAGCTGGTGGGGAGGTGCTGGACGCCGACGACCAGAACCCGCGCTTCTCGCACGACCACTACGCGGCGACGGTGCCTGACGACGCGCAGCCGGTGAGTGGCAAGCGTGTGTCATGACACTGAGCTGGTGGGGAGGTGCTGGACGCCGACGACCAGAACCCGCGCTTCTCGCACGACCACTACGCGGCGACCGTGCCTGACGACGCGCAGCCGGTGAGTGGCAAGCGTGTGTCATGACAGCGAGCTGGTGGGGAGGTGCTGGACGCCGACGACCAGAACCCGCGCTTCTCGCACGACCACTACGCGGCGACGGTGCCTGACGACGCGCAGCCGGTGAGTGGCAAGCGTGTGTCATGACACTGAGCTGGTGGGGAGGTGCTGGACGCCGACGACCAGAACCCGCGCTTCTCGCACGACCACTACGCGGCGACGGTGCCTGACGACGCGCAGCCGGTGAGTGGCAAGCGTGTGTCATGACACTGAGCTGGTGGGGAGGTGCTGGACGCCGACGACCAGAACCCGCGCTTCTCGCACGACCACTACGCGGCGACGGTGCCTGACGACGCGCAGCCGGTGAGTGGCAAGCGTGTGTCATGACACTGAGCTGGTGGGGAGGTGCTGGACGCCGACGACCAGAACCCGCGCTTCTCGCACGACCACTACGCGGCGACGGTGCCTGACGACGCGCAGCCGGTGAGTGGCAAGCGTGTGTCATGACACTGAGCTGGTGGGGAGGTGCTGGACGCCGACGACCAGAACCCGCGCTTCTCGCACGACCACTACGCGGCGACCGTGCCTGACGACGCGCAGCCGGTGAGTGGCAAGCGTGTGTCATGACACTGAGCTGGTGGGGAGGTGCTGGACGCCGACGACCAGAACCCGCGCTTCTCGCACGACCACTACGCGGCGACGGTGCCTGACGACGCGCAGCCGGTGAGTAGCAAGCGGTTGTCGTGACACCGAGCTGGTCGTGGAGGTGCTGGACGCCGACGAGAGGACGGTGAGTAGTGAGTGTGTATATCATCCGGGTCACCCGCTCGTGGCCCGAGCATGAACTCAGGTCGCTTCAGCCCAGGTGGTCTGCGCCATCCCCTTCGGGAATATAGACGTAATTTAGGTATAAACGAACTTTAATTTAACACAAATTACTTTCAAATATTGTCAGTAATTTTCCAAATAAAAAGCGCTACGAAATAATACCATGTTACAAGTGCTCTATCGCCTACAATCGCTCCCCTTCCAGGGCACCGCTCTCGAGACGAAGCCCGGGCCGGTGGCGGCGGCCGACCAGGACGTGGCCATCGGGGCGCCGCTGACGTACGAGGCGGTGGGCGAGGCGGCGCGCCTCGTCACCGTGGACCCCTCCTCGGGCGCGCTGGCCGTCACCGCCGCCCTGCTTGCCGCACGCCCCGCGCCGCTCACGATCGTGCTCAAGGTAAAATACAATACGATACAGATGCGATGCAGATACGATGCAGATGCGATGCAGATACGATGCAGATACGATGCATATGCGATACATATACGAAACAGAAACTATACAGATACGATACAGACACGATATAGACACGGTACAGACACGATACAGACTCGATACGATACATAAGCATGAAAACCGCTTGCAGGCCACGCAGGTAGACAAC